>APFE031299617.1:2706-15472 GCA_000404065.3 Pinus taeda | reverse complement strand
GAATGGAAGATTGTAACTCGTAATTTCAAGGGCTAAATTTACTTTTTTTACCCTCTCCCTTAAAATAAGGTGGGCTAACCTCCATACCTAATTTTTTTATAAAATAAATTTGAGCCGATTTGTAACAATGTACTATGATACAAAATATTCGCCCAATAAAAATATAAAACCCCTTAATTTAGCCCAAGGGCGAAAACTCGCCCCTAAAATTTTCCATGGTAGAGGATCTTGATTATCCTCATCTTGCAGATGCTCCTTTTCAATGATATATGATGAGTTCTATACTAGATGACTTACTTCTACCCATAAGTGCTACTTATGCTTCTAATGAGGTTACCAAGAGCTACTTCCTTATAGTGATGATTGTCATAGAATCCTACTTCAGCTATCTTTCAAGCTTCTTATGATCATGTCTTGTCTCTTTCTTCAATCACATTCTCCTAGGATGTCATCTCCTAAAATGGTGCATCCTATCATGCTTGCAATGATTCCTTCCTCGATAGCCACATTTTACAAGAATTGAAAAGAAATAGATGGATAAGACTTATCTAAATCATAGTAGAGATATTTTACTTCTTCCTTCTTGGATTTATTCTTTCAATCTTCTTCCACTTCTTTAGTGATATGGGCTTCTTCCCTTTGTCTTTTGTTGTTGTCCTTGTTTGGCTTAGGAAAATCTCTCTTGTAGTTCCTATATTCTTGACATCCATAGTACTGAACCTTTTCGATATTCTTCTTCCTTTTGTGAGGGCCAAATTTCCCAAACTTTCTTTTCTCTTCACCATGGCAGCATACGCTTGAGTTTTCTCATTTGATCCTACATCAATTTTTGCCTTCAACTTGGTTTCTTAAATTTTTCATAGTGACCATAGATCATTGAATGGAGTAGCTTCCTTCTTCCCAAATTCTTGACATAAAGTTACCCCGTTTCTTTGGTAGTGCATTGAGTACTATAGTAGTCATTTCCCTGCTAGACATTATTTCTCCCAACCCTTTTAGTTGGTCCCTTATTTCAAAAACCCTCGTAAAGTATCAGGTTATTCCTTCTTCTTTTGATATCTTCATCTTGTAGGGTTCTTTTCTCAACAAGATCACTTCTCCTGTAGTGCTTACAGATAAAACTTCTACAAGTTTGTCATATATTTCTTTTGATGTTTATAATTTTGATATATAGGGAATAAGAGGATCCTTAATGGATTCTGTGAGAACCCTTTGAGACCTTAATTCCACTTTCATGGTTTTTGCATGAGCTTGATCTTCTTCCTTTAGAGGTTTAGTGATTGAGCCCTTAACATGTTCTATAACTTCATTTTATATGAGATTAAGGTCAGTCATTTTCTTCCATACAAGAAAGTTTGAAGCCCCAACCAACTTGTTCCTTTCCTTGCAAAAAGACATTTTGATAGATTTAGATGTAGACATTAGTTTACTTACTTATGAATATACTTCTCTTCAACCTATTTTCTTCTTGATTTTTGATAATGATATTGGTAATAGAGGACTGCTTCTTGATGAAGATGCCTTTCTTCAAAAGAGATATTTGATCCAAGAAGAGGGAGATCACTTTGAATCATTGATGATGAAGACACCACCTTTGATCTTGATTTCCTTGGATGAGTAGACTTCAATATGCTTCACTTTTATATTTGTTCTTGAATTTTGAGAAGAGTTAGGGTCTACTGAGGTCTCCTTCCTTGAGCGAGGTTCATAAGAATGCTTTGTAGAATCCTTCTTTGAATGAACTAGGGTTTGTAGGACTTCTTTCTTCAAGATGATGATGTAATCCTTGATTTTGAAGATGCCTTTGATATGAGAGGATATTCTTGATGGTTTGATGCCTTTGATATTAGAGGATCTTCTTGATGATTTGATGCCTTTGATCATATTCTATAACTTTAGTCGTTTGATGAGATGCCCTAACTTGACTTGTCACCTTAGCTCTGATACCATGTTGAGAAATAAAGGGCAGGGAGATAAGATGATTTCTCTTGCTTGATAATTTCTTGTGATATATTTTTACTTCACTTAGTTAGCTTCTTATTCTATCTTGTTTATTATTAGTGTTTTCTATCATCAAATAGCTATAAAATCATAAGTAGAAATGAGGAAAAGGATACCAGATATAGGCTATTATCCAAGGCCAAAACCTCTCCAAGCATGAGAGGAAAACCCACATAATTCTTCTTCTTATAGAATATTCAATTGATGAATCCCAAGACTAATACCCTTGACCAAAGAACCTCTCCAAGACCAAGTCACAAGGCTTCCTTGAACAACTCTTCTTTTTTAAGTCAATGATAGTCAAATTGACTTCTACACCTCTGTTTTTGGCCTCTCTCGAATTCTAGCCTCTTGTTACAGACCTACAATATTTTAGCCTCTTCAAAAACCCTAGTTGCAACACATGTGAGAGATAGACAAAGATATATCCCTTGATTTCTCTTCGCTTGGATAGTGGTTCCTTTTTTTGCAATTCAGATTGAAAGGTGTCTTGATTTCCTCCTTGTTTCGACCGTCTTAGATGATTGTAATGACTCGAATTCTGAAACAACAAATAGTACCCAATTTTCCTCACACATGTGAGATATTTTCACCCTAAAATAGACCCAAAAAATTCAGTTCTTCCTTCTTCCTTTGCTGGGATAGGAGGCTTTTTCTTGTCCCTTGATCAAACTTTCTTGTGCTTGAATGAGTTCTCTTCAAATGAGGTTGATGGCTCCATATATAGGTTTCCTGACACATCCTTTTAGGTTGACTTGATGCTACACATTTGACATGGTCTTGGAGGGTCTTTTGATTCTAATTTGACTCAAAAAAAAATTCTTACAATATGTAACATGCCCAAATGGGTCATTCATATATGAAAATGACTCAATGACTTTATGACAAACCTAGAAGCACTTAACGGGTGCTTTGACCTATAAAAATAAATTCTCTTGAGCATGAAACTCATGCATCAAGACTCACAATAATAATTTTTTTTTAATCTTTTCATTAAATATATAAAATCATGATTACATCAGTCATTATGAAGACCAAACCTACTTACATATTTCAACACATCCATGCTTCTCAATGTATGTATCTTGGGTCCATAATCAATCCCATGTAATGTGCTCTCAACCCAAACCTCCTCAAGTGAAGTGCTCATCCTCCTAAGGTATGCCATGTGATCCCAATGCTCCTAAGGTCAGCCTCCTTTCCTCCTATTTCTTAGTGCTCAACATCCAAGGAAGGTCCACCTCCTATGCTAAGCAACCATATTCTCAAACCTTGAAAACTGTTAGGTTCATTGAATTATGGAGCTATGAAAGTTTACTTTCTCCATATGAAGTTTCATGAGGTTTGATATGGGGAACATCCATCTTGAAGTACCCATGTCCCAGTAATGTGGGGAGTGCAGGGAACCTATCTCTTACCCTTGAGAACGCACCCCCATGTAACATTGCAAGGACTTCAAAGGTTTGGTTTGAAAAAAAGTTGTCACCTAAAGTGTACACCTAAGGCACAATGCTCAGAATAGGGGTTGTCACTCTAATCCCTAATTCACTATGTTTAGAATTTTTCCTGACTAAGTCAAGGGGGTTAGTCCCTAAAAGGTGAAAACTGAAGGATGAAACTTGTTGGAACAACAATTATAGGGGATATGAGGGCAAGGCAATTATTATTATTGTAACTTGATTATTAAATAGAGCAAGTTTAAGAGTTTATAAGAAATATTTTAAAATGGATTTCAATTAAGATCAAATGAGATATATATAGGATGTAAAGGTGATAGACCGGTTCCTTAACAAAGATCATTGGAAATATAGAGACCTAATAGATGTTCAAGTTACAGTAACAACAATGCTGCAAGAAGTGTTATAAATGGTACAATAGCAAATATGAGCAGATATAAATAACTTGCACAACAAAAATAGCTTGTACTTTCAAGAAAATGCTCAAACCAAGAATGAAAATGTAAATAAACAATGGGCAATATAATCAAATATGAGTACAAAACAACAATACGATATTGCAAGGAAGATATAATAACCACAATGATAGTTATGCCACAATAGATGAAAAGTTATAAGGATGGAATGCAAAACTAAATTAGGTGGAATGAAAAATCTTGGTTACTTTTAGTTAAATGCCTAGTCTAGATGAATCCTTCTTCACAACTGTTTTGAAGCTACTCACAAACACAAGTTGTAGAGAGAAGGTCCAAGGAAGAAATATATCACTTTATTAACGATACCTCCCCTCGCTTTTGACTAGCCAAGTGCCTCCGGCGCCGCAGGGACTGTGGACCTGACGATTGCAAGGTCACCTGTGTTAACTGTGAATGAGGGTCTAGCCCCTCAAATTATATGAGGAAGGTGGCCCTAAAAATTTCTATTAACCAAGCTTACGCTTGGAGGTAAATTTTTAAGATGTAAGGTTAAATTCTAGGATGAAAATGCAATTGCTTCAAATGAGACAATGATATCAAAATTGCTTTAAAGAGAATTAATGCCCATGTGTTTGCAATCATGAATGAAATAAGCACTTTAAAGATACAAGATTGCAAGAAAATACCAATGCTCAACGAAACAACAAGAAATTACCTCAATGAAACAATACCATTAATAGATGTTCAGATATTAGAGCAAATCCC
Source organism: Pinus taeda (assembly GCA_000404065.3). Classification (NCBI taxonomy): domain Eukaryota; kingdom Viridiplantae; phylum Streptophyta; class Pinopsida; order Pinales; family Pinaceae; genus Pinus; species Pinus taeda. Next base: position 10,833 of record APFE031299617.1, on the reverse strand, counting down.
ATAATGCATTTAGGTAATAGTGTGTTTATTAGATGATCTCACTTATTTAGACAATTGAACATACAAGTAATTTATAGAGATCTCACAAATGTTAAATGGCAGATGCAATTGTTAACAATGATTAGAAAGTCTACTTAGACCACAATTGCAAATGAAACAAGATAGTAAGTTTTTCAAGTGCAGCTTAGACCAAGTAGCAATGCAAGTAAATGCAAGTTAGAAATGCAATTAGAATGTAAATTCAATTAAACTAGATTAGAAATGTAAATGCAAGAGGACCAAGTTAGTGAGTTAGTAGGTTATCTCCCTTTTGAATAAGGAGATAATGGATGCCAAGGGACCAAAAACCCAAGCTCCCCAAAAGAAAGATTCACTTTTATTAATGAGGTTACAAGGATGAAGAAGCCCTTTGACAAGATAAAAGACCCTCTACTTGGGTCCTTTCTTTCAAACCAGGCTTTCAAAGTTCAAACAGGCTCCAACACAGGCCTACATCGTAAATGTTTCTTTTAACCATGTCCCTACATATTTGATTAGTTCATTCAATATATTATGTTGTGTGTGTGTGTGTGTGTGTGTGTTGTTGTGTGGTATATATATATATATATATATATATATATAGTGGATGATCTAGAGTCTTATCCCTTTGACAAGGAGGAAGAAGCCCTTTGACAAGATAAAAGACCCTCTACTTGGGTCCTTTCTTTCAAACCAGACCTTCAAAGTTCAAATAGGCTCCAACAGAGGCCTACATCGTAAATGTTTCTTTTCTAATAGCCACGTCCCTACATATTTTCTTAATTCATTCAATATATATATATTACATATACATATACATATACATATATATCATATATATGTGTATATATAATATATAATTATATATATATTTATAATATATATATATATATTTATATATATATATATATAATATATATATATATATATATATTTTTAGATATATATTTATATTATATATATAATATATTGGACTCGATACACCTTTCATCCTACCATATAGAAAATAATTGGTAAGACAAGTGCTAAGACTCAAGATCATCCCTAGTGCTAACAATCATCTTCATTTCCTCTCTAGGATTTACGTCACATACATACATACATATATATATCCTTTCATCCTACCTTATGGAAAATAATTGGTAAGATAAGTGCTAGCAATGATCTTCGTTTCTTCTCTAGGATTTACATCAAAAACTCTACGTCTTCCTCTATTGCATCACATAAGCACTAAGAACTCCCCATGACAATTATATAGATCAAATAATGAGTATAGTGTAGACAAAGAAATTATCTTCCCTCTATAAAAAGTAGGTGAGGGAGGACAAAATTAGTAAAGTGGACTAATGACACAAGCAATTTAATTTAATGCACAAGATAAGGTATCCAAGTGAAGTTCTCTCTCTCAGAGGTATACACGTCAAGAGACCAATCCTTAGGTGGTGCACTCTCTAAGCATGGATTTCAAGTGTCAAGTGCTCTTCATCACAAGGTTTCTTATTTTCCAAGACAATCGTCTCATGCTCCTCAACACATGTATCTTGGGTCCATAATCAATCCCATGTAATGTGCTCTCAACCCAAGCATCTATAATCAACCCCATGTAGTTTGGTTTGTTGTCTACAGGTTATGTATTATGTTGTACTTAAGTCTTTGATATTTTCCAAAAAATTATACTAAAAGGGAAGGTGGGACGAATATAAAATGAAATAAAATGAGGGAGAACTATTTTGGTTAGTGCACTTGCATTTTTTCTTGCTATTTCCAAACCAATAGGCCCAGGCGCAAGTTTATAAAAAGGGGTCCACATCAATGAGCACCTTAGGTTTCTAGTGTGTGGGAAAATAACTTTAGGTTTCTAGTGTGTGTTAGGAATCAATGTAAATCATGTGTATCATAAATTGGTTGTATTAAAAATGACTATAGGAATTGTGTTATCACTAACACTCTTATGCTTTCACTTCTTAAGAGACACACCTTTTAAAGTGTGCATTGTGAAACCTTAACAAGAATATTGAAAGGTATAAGTGTTTTAATATTTTGTTTATCCCAACGAGATCGTCATGATGATGGTCTATAAGGACTAATCAATAACAAACTTTCCAAACTTATTTATGATGAGATTGTGGGATGATGATTATTACGACAACCCACTAGGAATGATGTGACTTGGATGTGGAAATCTAGTGTTGATATGAATAAAAAGAGGTAATGTGTTCCTCATATTGATGAAGATTTACTTGTGGTCCATTTGGATGAATATGGGGAAAAATTGTTTATCAATTATCATGATTCATTTCAAAGGGAAAATATTCTTGTACAATATACAGTCTGTAAAGAATTGGGAGTTTGGTGTGAAATATATTTAATGTTCTTATAGAATAGAAGTCAAGATGTTATAACTTTGTTTGAGGATATCTCCTCTTAAAGAAGGGGAGGAAATTAGTACAACAATGAAATAATAATGTTGATAACTAATATTTTGGAAAAATAAGAGATAACACTATAAGACTGATTTCAATGTTGTAGTGTACATTTATAAAGTTATTTATGGAGGAAGGGTAAAGAAGGAACATAAATTTTGAATTAAGGTCATGAACCATAGCCCTTGTAGCCATAACCAACTTGGAAGGAGGTGATGAATAGAAAAGAGTTATAGAATGCCACTAATAGTATTGATGAGATAGCCTAGATCCTAGATGGATGTTAAATAATCTTATTTCATCGCCTTGCATTCATTTTTATGCAAGAAAATGAAATTGATTTTTATGATGAATCATGATAAGAGTGTTTGTGGTGTAGTGTTGCTCTAGAATTGATATTATTCTCATATTTATGATGTTATGGCATGAAGTTATATTTATATGTGGTTCCAAATATTATGTGATATCATAATATATCTTTGATACAAATATGTTTATGTTATAACTTATGATGATGTGAAGCATGTAGATTTTATGACATGCATGAGCATGCAATTTTTACTATTTAGAATAACAATGATGTTATGTTCTCATAATGGCATGCAAGAGTTAGCATGTGGACTATTTTATATGATGTTATGATTATAAATAATGTAAGGGTTGCATGTTGAGATGTGGTGATTGACATGAATTTCAAAAATGGGTTGAGAGGGCTTGTCTATTTGATGATCTCATGGGAGCCCATAACTATGAGTGATAATGTGTAAACCATCTGGGCTAGGGAAAAACTCAATCAACACTACAAATCTCTGTTTTATTTTGTCTTGTGTAACTCTTGATGGATAAATGTTAAGGAGTTACGAGACCATCTTGAGGAGGTTGAGTGCCTGGTATTAGACTGGGATGCTAAAGTCCAAAAGTGGTGTGAGGAATTCGATGCTTGGGTTTGTGTACTTTAGTTGGTTGTGGAGGGAGTTGGGCCAACCTTGTGAGATACTAGGAGTCATGGAGTACTAGGATCGGGCGCCTGCTTTAGGGCAATTTAGGTCTAATCCCTTGGGCAAGTCTTGGGGATTTGATATAGACTGACGAGGTTATATGCCTAGTTCTGAAAGTTGGGAAAGAGGATTGACATTCCTCAACATTTCCCTGGTGTTGTGATGTAACTTTTGATGCCTGCTGGTATAATAGTTCAATAAATGGTGTCAAGAAAACACGGGGTAATAAATAAATAAATAAAATAACAAATAACTAGGAAAATACAATAATAAATAACACAACAAATATTGAAGAAAATATAATAATAAATAAAATAACAAATAACAAGGATAATATAGTAACTCGGATGCGGGGGTTAATTCCCGGAGTTAATATGATTAGACGGAGCAACGATGGATGGGGAGGTCACATGGCCCCCTGCAACTTTTCCCATGCCACCCTGAATGGCATTCATGGCACCTCATAGGAGCCATTTAATGCCTGCACTAGCCGAGGCAGAGCCATTGCCCACATAACAATGGAGCCGAAGAATTTTCCTATTATTTTTCCCCTGATTCATTGTGTCTGTCCTCCCAAGGTGGGAGAGCCGAATGAGCGCACCAGCACTGGCTGCAGATGTTGGCTGTTGAGCTATATTGATTTGGGTAATGGCTTCCACCATTCCCACACCAACCTCTTCAATCATGCTCATAACCTCCATCCCTCTGTAACTTCTTTGCACAGCTCCTCTGTCAATTCCTCCACTGTTCCTATTGACACTCTCCCTATTCCCATATCACCCATGGTCCACCATCGTATGTGCAGTCGACAAGGGGGCACGCGAGGCGGAAGCTCTCCTTCCCCTGCTCTGCCTAGCCTTGATTCTGCTTCCCCTGCCTCCTCTGCAGATAATCCAAACTTGCACAGTTTCATGGGCCGGTACCCAGATACACGAAGTGGTAGGGGCAGTGCCTGGCTCCATAGCTCAGGTCGTGAAGATGTAGCTGTTTGCACTGCAACCTTTCCCCTGCCTCCGCATCCTACTCCTCACACCACACAATTTTGCTTTCATAGTTCTTTGAACCGCCCTGTTATCGTAGCAACTGTCTCAATTACCATCATGGAGGAGACTGAGCCACATGTTACCTTGGATAATCCTACGGAGGAGGCGAACAGAACTAGCTCGAGCAGCAGGAACCGGGGCAACAATGGTGAACCAAAAGCTGATGAAGGTCAAACCAGAAGGCATGGAAAAGCTATTGCTGTCAGTCAGCATGTTGAGACGGGCATACACAGTTACACGCAGGCTACCGATAGCCATCAGGGTGACACGTCAGGCCCGTGTGTTGAGGCATGCAGCATGGAGGATGGCCATCAGGCGCTAGGAAGTGGCGAGTCGGACAACCCAGATGATTGGGCGTGTCCAATTGTGGAGGAGCCAGCTCCGGAAGACTGATTTCCATGTGTCGTGCCGGCCAGGTGGAAGTTCTGTCATGTTCTTGGTTTAGTTTATGTTTAGTCTTTTATGTCTTCAGGATAAACTTTTAATCTAGTTACCTTGTCTCGGTAATGCTTTGTTTAAATTTTCTATCCATGTGTGGGTTATTTTTGGACATATTTTTGAACACATTTTTAGACTGGTTTCCCCTCTGTTGGGGCAGTCAAAGACAATTATTATGGATGTGTGCTGATTGAGGCTTAGTTCCTCTGTGGCCAAGTCTCACTATAATTCCCCTTTTTGTATCATATTAATAGATTAACCTTACTTAGAAAAAAACAAAGATAATAAAATTTTGAATAAATATATATAAAATAAAAATAAATAAAATTTGGCATGATGGTAGATGAATTGTGCACATGTGGATCCCTTTCCAATCCCCTTATCATTTTTAGAATAATTGGCTCTATTTAATGGCAAAAAATGGAGATGACAAGCATTCATTCATCCAGTCATTCTTTGAGGAAGGGAATGTTGGGAGACAAAGGGCATTGGTAGTAGCAAGTTGATTGAGGGTACGAGGGTGACAATTGCAATAAATATTGTCTACAACTTGTCTAAGGTTGGGTGAAGAGTCATCCCCACCACTTTGTTTCAGTCTGTAGGATCTGGATAGCATGGCAACTTCATATTCACTACTAAGGCCTATCATCGCTCCATAGGTATGTTGTTCTTTTCAATCTTTTGAAAATCCTATGGTAATTAATTGAGTAGATATGTTGATTGATAATAATATGGTTGATGTATTCAATTTTGTATACTTTAATTCTGGTCCATTACACTCAGACAAAGAATTCAAAAATCAAATGAAAAAACTATGAAATAAATATCAAGGAGATGAAATTATTTGTTATTTTTTAGTGCAAGACCTAATACTAAGCTTTTGTTTATATCAAGCAAATTTCATTCACAATCAAGTTCATTTCTAAATGTATTAAATTAAACATTTCCAAAAACTTGGTTTCTCACAGTTGATGTTCATCCTCGAACAACGTCTATCTGTGGTTGAATATAAGTCAAGAGCTCTTGCTTCCAAACTGATTGATTCCTCCCAAAAAATTTGGTACAAGCCTCTCTAGCTCCCAGACCAAGAATACTTTGAGATCAAAGTCTTATAGCCACCGTGCCAAAAAATCCAAGAACAAAGCCCAATTATTGCAGGTCTATAATCAAATCCTGAGCCCCAAGGCTCGTCACCTAATCTTCCCAATTCACAGAGTCTCTCTCTAAAATTTTCAATTCCCTTGGGTCGAAATTTCCATGCAAAAGTCCCCCATTTCCCACTTTGGATGTTGTTTTATAGGGAAGGTTCCTTCCCTCTTAAAAAACCCACTTCCTATGGTCCAATCAACCTCGACCTTACCCAAAAATATTTATACAATATTAGTTGAGTTAATTACCCCTTTTTTTTAATCAATTACATTAATGAAAATGATCTTCTAGATACATTCCAATCAGATTTTACCTTATCCAACATATTTATATAATATTACTTGAGTTTGTTCCCTTTTTATTTAATCAAATATACTAATTAAAAGTATCTAGGTTCTTCAAACATATATTGGCACATCTTTTCAATCATAGTAATAATAATAATAAATTATTATTTAAATTAAATAATATTAATGAAACTAATTTAACATATTTTTACTGTACTATTTGATAATTAGAATATTAATTAATACATTTTCCATACACTTAGGCATTTTATATTATCAAACTGGTATGTATACTAGTGCAATGCATATGATGCATACATTTGTAGCCATCATACGCATGCCTCATATATGCATGCTAATAATCATATTCCATCAGTAACTCACTATGGGTCATTACATTTAGTTTCTTGATCATGGTATGTATTTAGCCCCTAAGGTTAGCTCAATTGTTCGAGTACTCATCATTAAAGCACCTTAATTTGCTATTGAGAGGTCATGGGTTCAATTCTCTCGTTTCTCTTGGGGTAAGGTAAATGTTCAATTCACTTAAAATTTACCAATTACTAGGAATTATGCTTTAATTAATTGACCTTGCATATAGGGGGTTGTGAATGGGGCCAATGTTGAAAACTTTTAGTTTGTGCTTTTATGCACTGGAATTTGACATGGTTATAGTAGATGCATGCGTTGACCATATGAGGGGGTTTAAAGACTCAAATACAAGTCACACAATGAATTCGATAATCAAATGACAAAATTCTAACATAAATGTCAAGGAGATGAAATTATTTATTATTTTTAAGCGTCCTTATCATGGTATGTATTTAGCCCTAAGGGTTAGCTCAATTAGTTGAGTACCCATCATTAAATAAACTTTATTTGCTATTGAGAGGTCATAGGTTCAATTGTCTTGATGATATCAGGGCCAGGTAAATGTTGAATTCACTTAACATTTACCAATTAGTGGAAATTATGATTTAATTAATTAACACCATGCAAAGGGAGGTGTGAATGTGGAAAACTTTGTAAGATACATGGGAATGTTACCCCTATTAATGTACCCTAGTAGTACCCCATCTAGCAAAGAGTTAGAACAATTGACTAGGAGATTAATGATGCCCACCAAGGTGAGAAAAGGAAAAACACATAACTTCTAAGAATCACAATTCATTGTCCAATTCAACTCATAGTCACTAGTTTCATGTCAAATACATTGAGTATTAATAGTCATTAGTTTCATGTGTGTCAAGCTAAGCATGATAAGAGAATGGGAGAAATTGTCAAACAAATCCTAAATGTCATCATTGGAACCATTGTTTGTGATCATGTGGATCATCAAAGAAAAAATATCCTTTAGTTCCCCTAGATGTTAGGTGGTAACAAGGTATACATAAGGGTATAACCCCACAATTTATAACCATAGCACCAAAGTTTAACTTGGATAACGTCTGAAAATGGTTAACCAAATATGACATGTTTAAGATATTTTTTTCATGTGATAATGTTTCATGATAAACAAAGGAGAGGGCATTTCTCTTGCTCACCAAGTTCAATTCTCATGAATGTCTATTCAAAGATGAAATTGGAGGGGAGTTCCTTTAAGCCCATCTAGGAACACATGTGAAGTGCATATAAAAATATGACCCAATGATTTATCATAGTAGGATCCAAGTTTGACTTGGATAATGTCCCAGTATAAATCATTAAGGAAATGTTGCGATGTTTAACATTTTGACTACATCAAAAGAAATAAAATTTATTTAAAATAAAA
>APFE031299616.1:109794-166339 GCA_000404065.3 Pinus taeda | reverse complement strand
CATTTGCAGTATCTTGTTTTCAGCACATGGCTTGTTATCAGTTTTGTGAGAGGCTCTCACACATTCAGCATCACAGAGAGTTGGCTCGGTTGTTTGTCCTACATCTCCATGATGGGCAGGTCACCCTTGCAAGGGTGAATTTTGTGTTTTCTCCAGAGGCTATCACAGATGCTACTGGGATACCCAATGTGGGTGAAGTGTGGCTGAAGCGCAAGTGGCTGGACTTAGTATATTATGAGCCATATGTCAGGTCTACCTGTATGCATAACTTGTCAGGGAACTTTCCCATCAAGTTCCTCCGAGCAGAGTATATAGATATCATGAGACTTATTATGCACTACTTCACTTGCGAGGGGAGATTCGCACGAGTATCATCTTATCATATACGCATGTTGATGCACTTCACCAGAGTGAGAATCATGAACATTGCAGCATACTTATCTCACGACATTCAGAGGTTGACCGCTCTCTTTCAGAGACAGACCCCAGCACAGCAGTTGCGGAGCTTATGCCATCATGGTCTTATTCAGCTAGTAGTTTCCCATCAGCTGAGCCAGCAGGGCATTCCTTGGGCAGATTTCATCTCCCGACACTTTTTCACACAACCACATCTAGGGCCGGAGCCAGTTCACGAGGAGGGAGGACCATCACATCAGCCCGAGACCAGCATTCCTAGACACATGGCTTTTTCTCCTCGGGTCACATATCAGAGAGGTCATAGGACCTTATTTGCAGCAGCTCGACGAGTACTTTCTCCACAGCAGGTGGAAGGGGTCTCGTCATCATCTTCAGAGCAGCGAGTGTTATCTCCACACCAGGTGGAAGGGGCCTTGCTTTCTTCATCAGCACAGGCAGTACGAGAGGGCAAGTAGCCCATGATTGAGGATCAGGCAGTTCACGAGGCACATGATGATTTCATTGATCATGATGCCCGCTCTTCCCCTTCAAATCTTTATGAGATTATCAGGCTGAAAGAGGAAGAGAACCTCATGTTGCAGCAGAAGCTCCAAATGGCCCAATGGACCAACACTTATCTAGAACAGCGCACCAAACAATTAGAAGATGAAAAGGAGCTTGATGAGCTATGGAGGATCCGTAGTGACCGAATTTTGAACCGTAGGAGGCCTGGTGACCTGTTGCGTGCTGATCGGGAGTCCATGCTTATTCGTGTAAATGCACATTTGGAGAGATTGTTGGCAAAGGAAAATCGTGGCAAAGAGTTGCTACGTCACATGAAAACACACTATTGGGCAAGATTGCATGTTTGTAAGGCTAGAAACAAAATCCTCCAACGAAAGCTGTTAGAGGCCTGCAAGAAGAAGAAAAGGACAAATCCACTATCCATCTTGGCTGAAGCATCCTTCATTCATCATGATACTGATCAGCCTTGATCCAGCATCAAAATCTGAAAATTTTGAGAATTTTGGAGCATTTGGCAAATTTTTGGTAAAATTACAGGTTTTTTCCGTGTCGCGTCCGCGTACCAAGCGCGGACGTTTTGAAGGACTACTCGGAATTTTGCAAACTTGGAATTTTTAGAAAGGGCATGCAAAGAGAAAAATTACCAGTACTCGGGAGAAGCTTAATTTTGAGATTTGAGCCTCCAAAAGCTCAAAATACATCAAAAAAATGACTTTCTGCCCACTTTTTGAGTTGCAGAAAGTGACCTTGGGAGAAATGGCTTTTGAGGGGGCAAAACAACTCCAAATTCCGAAATTCCACTTGGGATGGCAAGTAGACAGACCAAGCTTTCCAATGAGCCATCTTGTACCTGATTTGGACCAGTGGAACCCACTCAAAAGTTGCTGCAAAGGTGCGCGGACGTGAGAGCCAGGGGGCGCGGATCTGAGAGCTAACTTTGCCAGAATTGACTTTTTTGGTCAAAAAACACTGTTTTGACTATGGTTGATTATTTTTACTTGTAGATGATGGATAAATGTAATATTTTCATGGCACTTTGATAGATTTTACCTCTCTTTACTCTTCTAGAAGCTTCCTTGATGTAAAAAGTGAATAATTAATGCATGAATCAGTTAGCTAAGTAATAGAGGCAAGTTGTTGAGCTGCCTATTATCTAGTGCTTAGTTTGGAATTAGTTCAAACTGCTCCTAGAAGGATGAGCTCGACCCCTAGAGGCAAGGGAAGAGGTTAGCTTGCCTATATTATGTGTTTTCTTAGTCATTTTGAGAGGTTGGAAGGTTGGACTCTTGTGGGAGAAAGTTTTCATTGTATATTGTACATCTATCTTTGCAATTTCAAGAGGAAGAAGGCCAGGGTTTTGCAGACATCCTTGTGGATTCTTGTGGATTGTATTGTTGATGGTGTGTTCTCTACATGTTCTTGTAAGTTTGTTTATGTATTCTACATCTCTCTTTTGCTTCTATTTGGACAAATGAAGTGGTAAAGTTTGAATACATGCTTTGACATGCTCAGCTTTTTAGTTTGTTCAAAATTTATGTTTTCTGCTATCTAGAGAGGATTCAAATGGTTGTTTGCCCTCTTTAGCTCCTTCTCTATCATCCCTGATCATCCATCTCAGATTAAGGCATCAGCGCTCACTCCTACCTTGCCCCAAAGATCCCCCTGCAAAAACTGTGCTCAATCCCCGCACCCTGAATTGCACTCCCTCCAATTGCCACCAAAAAACCAAAAATCTTTAAATCAACCCCCCTTAATCAATTTACTAGCCTAAAATCTTTATTCCTAATTGGGTCAACTCATCATATTGAAAGATCTACCGAACCTGACCCGAGAGAGCCTTCTCATACCTCGTAGGGCTAGCTACGAGGTGAAATGGTTTGATGTAGCCTTGAGAGTTTGTCTATCTCAGCCTAGGTGAATTCCAAGCGCTAACACACCAGAAAGAGGATTCAAGAGAAAGGTTGTTTGTATTCTTGCTTCTACCCGGACTTGTTGACACCTAATCCTCAGCGATTGGGAGAATTGAATGTGAACAATCATCAAGAAGATGAACTGAACGATCACATTCATGTATATAATAGATCGATGCTTAATGGAATAAATGAATCAGTTTTTCTGGAGTTACTCCTGGCCTGACATGGCATCAGAGCATAGGTCCCAGGTTCTTTTTTTAGCCTTGCCTTGTAACTCCTCTGTCAACTACCTGCCTTCTGCTCCTCTGTCCACTGCCTGCCTTCTGCTCCACTGTTCTGTCCCATACTCTCATAAAACCTGAATTTTCTATGCACCACTCTGAATTTTCTGTACACTGCTGCGAATGTTCCTCATCTGAAAAGAAAAAAAATCTGTGAAAGATTCATTAGGTGCTAAACGCATCCAATCAAGCTTACACTGCTCCCTTGCCTCTTTCACCGTGACCCATTTACGTTGGCGAGCATCTTTCTCAGGCCATGAATCGATTTTCTCAGTAACCGTCACCATACATACTCCAGTTTCAACCCGCACACTTCAGTTCCCAACAAATTTCTTAATCTCTGTTATTGTATGTATAGGTAACGATCATGGCACAGAGATTTCGTCTCAATCACCTGTCACTGTGCAGCCGTATGTCTAGTATGCGGCATTAAAAAAATGTTGGTTGATATATATATTGAGCAGGACGTTGGGTTAGAGAAAAGCTTTTTTGAAATCAATTGTGCTATGAGAATGCCTCTAACTGCTGGTATATGAAACGTTGTTTTGAAATCAGTTGTGCTATGAGAATACCTCTAACTGCTGGTATCGTTGAATGTTAAATGCGCAGTTTGGTAATGTTGAATGCCCAGTAACACTGTCCCATTGAAATTGTTGAATACACAGTTTGAAGAAATTTTGGTAATGCTATCCCATTGGTAACACTGTGGGTTTATATGCTGTTGAATATTAATTCTGTATGCTGATATTTTAAACGTTGTTCACCGTATACCATTGTTGCGGATATTTTAAACGATGTTCAAACAGTCATGGTGTTCATTGCAATGAATATGGAATGCTGTTGATATATGGTTTTGACATATGGAACGCTGTTTGATATATGGTGATATATTTAACACTGTTTGACATATTCAGAACACTGGAGTTTGACATTGAAACGCTATTTGAAATGATATTTTAAACGCTGCCTGATACAGTGATTTTTTAATGGAATATACATTGAATGATATATATATACATATATATATATATTGAATGGATTTTGTTTAAAGAAGAAAAGGGGGAGGTATTATGAAGGATATTTTACAGAGACATTGGAAGAAAATATAGTGCATAAAGACTTTGAAATCTTTTTACCCCTTTGAGAACAATTTGACTGTATAGCAGCAGAAGTTTTTTTTCTTCATAAGAGAAAATTTTTTTTGCCATCAGAAGTATTAGTCTATCAGCAAAAGTTTTTTATCAACAGAAGTAATTTTTTACAGAATGCATTCAATCATCTCTATGATAGGAATAGTTCTCACTGGCAAGGAGAACTATCCTGACTGGTCCCGGATGATACAACACGCCCTCATCTTCAATGAGTTGTGGAAAGGAGTGTGTGTCAGAGAAGGAGACAGTGACCCAGAAAAGCCTACATCAGACAAAGAGCTCGCCATCTGGGAAAACAAGAACAACAAAGCGTATGAATTAATCGCAGCATTTATAAATAAGGAGGTGAGTCGACACATTTCATCATATTCAACTGCCTTTGAAGCATTACAAAAGCTGAAAGAACTCTATGACTCACATTCTGCACTTGAAGTCGTCCAACTTATGATTAAACTCTTCACTCTTGAACTGCAAAATAATGATCCTATTGCTCTTGCATCTCAAAATAAAGTCTATAATGCATGATATCAAATCCACTAAAGTTGAGCTGGATATCTCTCTTATTGCTTTTCTCAAGGCACTTTATCCTACATACTCCAATTATCTTGAGTCTTTGCAAGCAAATGGAAATCTCAAAGATATAACCTTTGACTCTCTTGTGAAAAAGTTTGCTGAAAGAGAAAAAGCCTTTGGAAAGAAGAAAGTCCCTGAATCTTCTGAAGAGACTGTATGCATGGCTAATAAAGAAAAATATCCTGCTCAAGATTCTACAAGAGGAAGAGGTGGACGAAGACGAAGAGGAAGATACTTCAGAGGCAGGGGGGGCAGACATTCTCAAGGAGAAAAAGAAGATTTACATTCTATTCGCTGCAAAAGAAATGGATCACATGATGCCTCTACATGCAAGCTACCATGGGACAAAATTGAGCAGAGAAGAAACCAACAGAAAGGTAAAACTGATGATAAAGACAAAGGTAAAGCACCTGAATCCGCTCACTATATTGAGGCACAATGTAACATTGGAGTAAATGAAGATTTGTTTAACACTTCACTTGCTTCCTGGAAAAATGATTGGCTGCTTGATTCAGAGCAACCTGTCACATGACTCATAGAAAAGATTTTTTTGAAGATTTCACTGACAATGTTGATGGAGTAGTATACTTTGTAGATCAGTCAAAAATCAAGCCATCAGGGCTTGGCACAATCAGACTTAAACTGCGTGTTCTCTCAGACTTTCTTCTTGATCATGTTTTATATCTCCGCCAGCAAGGTCACTCCATTCATATGTTTGATGGCAATCTTGAGGTGAGAAAAGCATCTGATCACTCACTTGTCATGAGGGGAATAGAAGAAGAAATACTTTTCAAACCGCAAGGAATATCTGCTCATGCACAACATTTCTCATATATTTCTCATCATGAAGAAGGTACACTTCCATCAAGTTTATTATGGCATGCTAGATTTGGACATTTAAACTATGATAGTCTCCGTTTATTGAAGAAAATGGTGTTGCTGGTTTGCCTACAATTCCTAGAAAACTTAAGCAATGTGATGCTTGCATTCTAGGAAAGCATAGAAAACAATCCTTTCATGACTCACATTCAAGAGCACATAGGAAGCTTGAACTTATTCATTCAGATTTATGTGGTCCAATGCCTGTTCCGTCTGCAAATGGAAATAAATATATCATGACATTTATTGATGACTACACCAGAATGTGTTGGGGTTATTTATTGAAGAACAAATCTGATGCTTTTCAAACATTCAAGAATTTTCATAAATGGATTGAAAATGATGCACAATCTCATATTGGGTCTATTTGCACTGATAATGGAAAAAAATACACATCAAATGAATTTGAAAATTATCTTTGCCAACATGGGATCAAACATCAAACAATTGTGCCTTATAATCCCCAACAAAATGGTGTAGCTAAAAGAATGAATAGGACAATCTTAAATATGGTACAATCCATGCTATTCTTCAAAAATGTAAAGATAATGTTTTGGGATAATGTTGTTCTATGTGCTGCATATATAAAGAATAGATGTCCATCTAATGCTATAAGAAACAAGACTACATATGAAATGTGGTATGGACATGTTCCTTCGGTAAAGCATCTCAGGGTCTTTGGTTCCACCTATTATGCTTTGATACCAAAGGTACATAGAAACAAACTTGGTGCTAGAAGTCGTAAGTGTATCTTCCTGGGATATTCAAACACCTCCAAAGAATACCGCCTCTATGATGAAGTAAATAAGAAATACGTTGTATCTAGAGATGTAATTTTCCTTGAATCATCCAAAACTAACAATGTTGTTGAGCGGCAACTTGATCGCTTGGATAGATTCGCAAAAGCTAAATCATTTCAAGAATTTGATAATCAGATTCCACATCTTGAAGGGGGGATTCCTATACTAGATCAACATGTGGAATCTTCTTCTAAAGAACACTCTACCCCGCATGAAACTCCAACAACAGATGATGCTTTAAGTGATGTAATTGATAGAATTGGGAGACCCAATCTTGATTCAGTCCCAACTCAATCAACGAAGCAGCTTGGACCATCTAAAAAAGGTCCCCCAAAGTGGGTGACAAAGATACTTGAAAGTGTTCATCCTGATGAAATTGGAAAGGCAGGAACTAGAAATTCAAACCGGAAAAATGGAGGTGATGTAGATGACTCTAATTCACCTGTTGATATGGATGTTTCTTATGATTGTGAATTGAACTTGTATACATATTTTGAACCAACTTCCTTCGAATAAGCTGCTTCTCATGATGAATGGAAAGAAGTGATGCAAAAGGAGTATGATGCCCTCATAAAGAACGGCACCTGGAAGCTGGTTGATCCTCCATTAGGAACCAAACCAATTGGCTGCAAGTGGGTCTACAAGAACAAGTATAAAGTGGATGGCTCACTTGACAAGCACAAAGCTAGGCTTGTGGCAAAAGGTTTTGCACAGAAGGAAGGGGTCGATTATGAGGAAACTTTTGCCCCCACAACAAAATGGGCTACCATCCGGACACTCTTTGCACTAGCAGCTCAAAACGGTTGGAAAGTCCATCAAATGGATGTATAAATAGCCTTCTTGAATGGAGATCTAAAAGAGAATATTTTTATGTCCCAGCCTGAAGGATTTGCTGTGAAAGGACATGAACATAAAGTATGCAAACTTGTGAAGTCCTTGTATGGCCTCAAACAAGCACCACGATCCTGGTATGAAAAACTAACTAAGCATCTTCTGAAACTCAACTTCAAACATTTTGATCTTGATGATGCAACTTTATTTGTCAAGAAGTTGGCAAAACAGTTGTATATCTTGTGGTATATGTAGATGATCTTTTGATGACAGGGAACAATGAAAGCTACATTGCATCCATAAAGAAGGAATTGGGGAAAAGTTTTGAAATGACTGATTTGGGCTATGTTCATTACTATCTTGGCATTGAAGTAACCAAACATCCAAAGTCGATATTTCTTTCTCAAAAGAAATACATTGGAGATCTGTTGAATAGGTTTGGCATGACAGAGTGCAATCCCTTTACTACTCCAATGGAACAAAACTTAAAGCTCACATCTATTGAAGGAAAAGAGTTTGAGGATGCAACAAAATATAGACAACTTGTAGGAAGTCTCAATTACCTAACTACTACCAGACTAGACATTTCATTTTTTGTTGGGATCCTCTCCAGGTTTATGCAAAAGCCTTGTGAGGGACATTGGTCTGCCGCAAAAAGAGTTCTAAAGTACTTGAAGGGAACTCAAGACCTTGGAATCAAGCATACACAGGTAGACGACTTCAGCTTGATTGGATACTCTGATTCAGACTTCGATGGGACAAAGAAACTGGGGTATCTACTTCAAGATATGCTATGAGTCTTGGATCAGGAGCTGTCTCCTAGAGATCACACAAACAATCAGTCAGCAGATTCCACAATAGAAGCAGAATACATGGCAACAGCTGAAGCAACAAAAGAAATTGTGTGGCTCAAGAAAATTCTTGAAGATTTGCAGGTAAAACAAGTACAATCAACACCACTCATGATTGAAAATGCCTCTGCAATAAAGTTGGCCAAGAACCAAAAGTTCCATGATCGAACAAAGCACATAAATAATAAATATCATCTTATTCGACATCGTGTTGAGGCCAAAACAATCCATCTTCGTCATTGTTCCACAAATGAGAAAATTGCAGACATCTTCACCAAAGCGCTTGGAAGGGAAAAGCTTGAACAATTCAAAATGATGCTTGGACTCACCAACATCCCTTCAGATTAAGGGGGCAATGTTGACACCTAATCCTTGAGATTGGGTGAATTATTGTAAATAGATAAATAGGAAATATGAACAATCATTGGGAGACGAACTGAACAGTCTCTCCCTCATGTATATAATGACGACCTACTTGATGGAATAATACAGTAAAAGTATTTCTGCCTTATGGAGTTACTACCTGGCCTGACAGTATAGTTACAATATTGTAACCTAATTCAATAGTTACGAAGTTTGACCATGCTAATACATTGATGTAAGTGTTCCACCCACACTCCAAGGTCCTAGGAAAACATTCTCTATGTGCGCCTTTGGTGGATACTTGGGGAAATGCATGAGTAAACATTCCTTGTTGTGGGGTATGTGTTTACCTAGAAGGGGGTCATCTGGGAATCCCCCCAACCCCAAGAAGGAGGATGCCTCCCTCTCCCCTATTGATTTTTTTTCCAAAGCCCTTCAAGGTAGAACAAAGACAAGGGATAAACTTTTGAGGAGTTTACAACCTCGATAATTAATATTAATATTAATTCTTAAAGTAAAAGGATAGGAAAGATAAGATATTGTTTTAGTATGTTTAAGAGTGATTCCAACCTCATCAAATTTCATATGGAGAATGTAGAATATCATATCCCATTCAAAATTCAACAAACTTAGCAATTTTTGGATTTTAGGATTTGCAAGATTATAATGATTCTATTAGATTGCACAATGATGAATTTGTCATGGGACGAATTATTATTACTTGGATTTTATTTTTATTTTTTATTTTTTATAATTTTAGAGACAATGACCCTTATGTTAAGGGTCTTGGCGTCCTCTTATTCCTCTCAAATTTCCCTAAAATTTAGGGTTGCTTCCAGATGTCCCCCATGTTCATCTCCCTACTCCTGAACTCCGCTATCTTTAAAACTTAGTGGAAAATTGATTGATGTTATACCGTAGCACATTAGTTCTCCTCACAAACATGGGCCAAAATGGGGCACATGTGCTAGAACCAATGGAAAACCAAACACTTTGTGGTGTATGGAAACCCAAAAATGATGATGAACAATTTTCCTCTTTCTACGCCTTCTTCCCAAAGTTTGTGCATTTGTGTAAAACTTAAAAATATGAAAAACCGGGAAACCAAACAATTTGTACTGCCTTACTAAAATATAGCACAACCAATTAGTTGTTATATCTCTTGGGATTTATGTTGTTCATTTTTATCTAGTTAATAAAAAATTGAAATTGATTTATTGCACAAGTGTATATATATATAACACAAGGCTTTCAGGGAATATTTTTGAAAAAAGAGGGATGCACTAAATGTGCTTTGCAAATAATATCCACAATTTATTATAGCATAACAATTATATACCAAAGATAAGATGCCAAGATAACACTAACATTATAACATAAACATAATACAATGCTATAATGGAATTGTTGGAAGTGTTGTTGTAGGTTTTTGTCATTGGATGAGCTCATAGGAATCTTAGTGGATATGTTGAGGAGTTTAGATAGCATGTAGGTTTTGTTGGCGGTATGTTTAATGTCAAAGAACTCAATCGATGCTATTAGAAGCTATAAATAACTTGTTGTTCGACTTCTAGTTTCATTTCAAAATTGTTAGAAGAGACAATTGGAGGAAATAGTTATCGAGAAATAAGGAGATCAGCATCAAGGTTTTCAATGCCACTTTTGTGCAGGATAACTAAGAGTTTCTAAAGTATGTTTCTGTCAAAGTTTCTTTTGGAATATAAGTTTTTTTTGGAAAGATTTACAAAAATTATTACAACTTATACTTAATGTAAAATTATCATTTTTAATGCTCTAATTTTTAGTTTACTATTAATGTAGTTGCTACTTGTAGTTTTATTGCTCAAATAGAGGGAAATGACACTAATTTAGCATGAAAGAGTTGTAAAAAAGTTTAGAGAGAAGGGATTTCATACATATAAAGTTAAGATACAACTTTATCTAGTTGAAAAGGACTTTGTGGAAGATTGTTGATAACGCCAAAGAAATGAAACCCACTTCTTTAGAAGAATCAATAGTGAAATATATATTCAAAGACAATAGTGTCATAACATTGATGAGATTGTGTTCCTCAAATTGTCAAATTCAATTGGTGGATTTGACAATGACCTTATGTTGATGGGCAAAAATTACCTCATCAACATTAGAGAGACCACCCAATGAGAGCCACAAATCGACTCTTTTCCGTTTGGGTGGCATTAGATAAATTTTGAGGTAAAAAATGGACCTCAAAGAAAAAATGTACAACAAAAACAAACATTATAAGAACCAGTAGGATTCAATATGATGATGTCAACCATGGGGGATGATTCACCATTTTTGGAGTAAAAAGGTAAAAATATTAAAAAAAAACTAATTTTGCAACTTATATCTCTATGATTTTACTCAAATTTCGAGTGGAGGCACTCATTGGATGTGAAATTTAATTTTGCATCGAAGAAATACCCATATTGCATACTTTCGATGGACCCTACTACATGAAAAATGTGAAATACATGAAAAAATATGATTGCAATCATGGTTTTTCATGTACTTCACATTTTTCGTGTAGTAGGATCCATCAAAAGTATGCAATATGGGTACTCCTTGGATGCAAAATTGAATTCTACATCCAACGAGTGCTCCAACTCGAAATTTGACTAAAATAATAGGGAGATAAGTTGAAAATATAGAAAAAAAAAAATTTCCCTCCAAAACTTAATGAGGTAATCTAATCTTATTTTATTATTTTCACTATTATTTTATAATATTTCTTAGGAGACCCGTTTTAGACCTCAAAATTTCTCTAATGTGTTTTTGACTACTTATGTATTGGGCCCAATTACCTATAGAAAGGTTGCTCCATCATATAGAAACTTAGGGAAGGTGGATGGAAATGGATTGACAATATATGGTAAAACAGTGAATGGAAATATATGTCAAAATATAATATAAGCTAATAGCTATATTAATAACTTGAGTACTAATATTTTGTAGTGACAAATAATAACGAATAACATGAAAATATAGATCTCTGACTTATAACATTTATTATGATAGTTTAAATTTAATTGATTTAGTTAAATAGTTCATTGAATTAATAGATTCTGGCCACTTTTGGCTGTCTAGGCAATTCCTCTACCTCAGTATACAACTCCTAAAGTATATGATGTATTTACTTCGTTTCCTTCGCCTCGGTAGACGACTCCTAAAGTATATGATGTCTTTACTTTGTCAAATTCTCAGCGACGATGGTTCTTGTTATATACCTAGGGGGGATAATATGGGGTACCAAGGGAGGTACCCAAGGTAATAATGTAATAATAAGATGGGCCATAGTAATAAATAAGGTGGTTAACCCATATCATGTAAGGGACCACAAGTAGTTAGTAATAATGTACTGGGCCCAGGTATTAGTGGATGGTATGAGGGAACCATGGTAATGATCCATGGTATTGCATGTATGAGGCCTATATAGAGGCTAGAGACTCCACATGGAGGATGTCAAGGAATAATGTCAATGAATATTGTATGAACAGGCATATGGTTTGTGGAGTGTTCTCCTTCCTTAAGGAGTGAATGTATGGTGTTGCCCTACCTAAAGGGTTTGATCAATAAAGAAACATTTCATATTATTTCTGGGTTTATTTGCATTGTCTTATATTTTCATATTAGATCTATAATATTTTCGGGTTAGATCTATAACAAGTGGTATCAAAGCTATAACAAGTGGTAATAAAGAAGCATTTCTATCTATTTCTATCTTATTGCTTTTGGGTATATTTTTATTCTCATATATTTCGGGGTTAGATTTATAACAAGTGGTATCAAAGCTATATTATTTCTTGGTTTTATTTCTATTATCATATATTTTCAGATCAGATCTACAACAAGTGGTATCAGAGCACTTTCTTGGGCAAAAAAGTGGAGAATTTGTTTTTTACTTTTTGCAGGATTTCGGGGGCGTCGAGTTTATAGATCAGATCTGTATGCTTTGGTGCAAGATCTACAAAATATAATTGTAGATCTGGATTCTATGTGAAAAAATACCCGATTTCAAAAAAAAAAATCAGCTGAATCGGAGTACGGATAAAGGAGATATCGCTGATTTAAAAATCAGTGGGGTTGCAGATAATTTTTCAGGGCAGCGAGTTTGCGACGCAGATCTGGATGTCTTGGTGCAAGATCTACAAAATATAATTGTAGATCTGTATTTTATGTGAAAAAATACCTGATTTCAAAAACAAAACCGGTCGAATCGGAGTCCGGATGAGGGAGATATCGTTGATTTAAAATCAGCTCTTTTTGCAGAAATTTTGGGGACGGCGGGAGAGTTGCAACGCAAATCTGAAATTCCAGTGCCGGGATCAAGATTTCTATCACATGGATAGATGAAGAATGGTATTTCCATTTCTAAAAACAGGTTATAATAGGGATTTTGAGCAATATTGACTAAACTGTGACAATTTCAAATTTTCGCCAATTTTTTTGTGATGGCGGGCCTAGATCTGAATTTGGGGTACTTGTATGCATTTGATGGCTCTCATCCAGCCAAATGGCTAGCACAAATAGATAAATGTTTTAGATTTAATTACATCAATGATTATGAGACTCAGCTGAGTGTGGGA
This sequence comes from Pinus taeda, assembly GCA_000404065.3. Classification (NCBI taxonomy): domain Eukaryota; kingdom Viridiplantae; phylum Streptophyta; class Pinopsida; order Pinales; family Pinaceae; genus Pinus; species Pinus taeda. The sequence goes on along the minus strand of APFE031299616.1, from coordinate 153,169 downwards.
CAAATGTACTTGGACAATGAAAGATTGCAATGGTGGCAAAAGCATCAACATTGCTATCGAAGGCCCTTGACTTGGGACAAATTCACAAAAGCTCTTATGGACCACTTTGACCATAAAACTAATCTTGTGGATAATCTCACACAGACAAACACACAGCCTAGCAAAGATTTTATTTTTACAGGAAATAAAGAAACCAAGGAACCTAAAGGGTTATTTTCTGCTGGCATCTCCTTATTACAGGTTCATGGATTGATTCAAAAAGAGAAGATCATTGTTTCTATAAATCCTAGTTGCAAGCATAATTTCATCAATGTTAATTTGGCAAAAAAATTGCAAGTTCTCGCAAAACACATGGAAAACACACAAGTGGATGATAAGGATGTCCAAGTGTATAAGGATTTGAATATTTTTATGGATAAGTATGTGTTGCATGGTGATTTTTATACTTCAGAGACAGATAATATGGATGTTTTTTTGGGATACCCGTGGATGAAATCAGTGGGTACTATAAATATTAATGTGTAGAAGAAATTCCTGAAGCTCTGGTATAAAAAGAAGAAAATTACATTACAGGATATTTCCATCAATAAACAAATAGAGTCCAAGGAGGCTGAAGCAGAAGATATTCCAGGGACTAACATATCAGATGATGAGCCTTTGATGATCGACAATCAAACACAAACAGTGGTTGAAGCAGAAGAGGTTAGAGGTACATCAGATGAGGGCACAGTGGTTGAAGTCATATTGGAAAAGAAGACATCACAACAGGCACCACATCAGGGTGAATTAAAGAAAAAGACACCGTGGGTTAAAACTTCAACATATCATCACTCGCATCACCCCGCAAGACAACCATCAAAATGGAAACCAAGTAGTCACAAGGACAATAACCCCCGTATGACGGATAGCGAGGAGCGAAGATCCACCTACTACACATCAACACAGAAGAGCTGCCACGGTCAACTTCCATCTCAAGCGAGCGAGGCACCAGTGAGATCGGGGGTTCACCTTTCTCTTGGATGGCTAAATGCACGTGCATGGTACCAGTGGACTACTCTTTTGAGTAGATCTTATTATTTGTGTTCTTCCCATGTTTCGGGGACGAAACATGCTAATGGGGTGGAATGTTATATACCTAGGGAGGATAATATGGGGTACCAAAAGAGGTACCTAAAGTAATAATGTAATAATGAGATGGGCCATAGTAATAAATAAGGTGGTTAACCCATATCATGTAAGGGACCACAAGTAATTAGTAATAATGTAATGGGCCTATGGTATTAGTGGATGGTATGAGGGAACCATGGTAATGATCCATGGTATTGCATGTATGAGGCCTATATAGAGGCTAGAGACTCCACATGGAGGATGTCAAGGAATAATGTCAATGAATATTGTATGAACAAGCATATGGCTTGTGGAGTGTTCTCCTTCCTTAATGAGTGAATGTATGGTGTTGCCCTACCTTAAAGGTTTGATCAATAAAAAAACATTTCATACTATTTCTAGGTTTATTTGCATTGTCTTATATTTTCATATTAGATCTATAATATTTTCGGGTTAGATCTATTACAGTTCTTGGCCATAAGACCTTATTATATTATTTTATAAACAAAGTGAAAAATCCAAACTTTATTAAATAAAGGGAAGAATCAGACCTTAGCCAAAAATATAAGTTAAGTTATATAATCTAAAGGTTTTTTTGAATTCTAATGGGGATTTTCAAACAAGTAAAAATGAAAAATTGTAAAGGGTCCCCATTTTTTATTACGATACTAAAATAAAATGGAGGGTTGTTATTTGTCACAACACCTTCAAAGAAGTCTATGTTTATTTAGAAAATTTGTTTGGTTCAAAAATTTATAATACTAAAGCTTTAATAAAATTACTTCATAATTTGAATAATAATGTAAGAGTGAGATTCATATTAATCATGCTAATATTCTTAAATCATTGATTAATCAAATAGTGGATGTAGGAGTTCTTATTGATATAGATGATACAAAGCCGATTTTAATTTTTAAGAGCATGTTGTCATGTTAATGTTGTGTTTACTCTTGGTAATTTGTCACCTCAAACTCCAATAGGAACAATGATCTGACTGTTATGTTGGTCACACCTCTCAAGCATTATTTGCATATGTGAAGAAATCCCATTGGAAATTCTCTATAGCAAAAAAGAAGAAACATGGATGTTTATATTGTGACAAGTAGAGTAAAATGCTTGGAAGTACCAATAAAAAAGGTTGTAGTTCTCCTCAATTTTAATGATATCAATGATAAATAAAAAAGGTTGTAGCTCTCCTCAATTTTAATGATATCCATGATAAACAAATATTAATGTTATTGACACGGACATCAAATTTTTGTAAATATGTGATTTGATAAAAGATATAACAAAACATATGTTAAAAAGGTTACCCTAAATATAGTGTTTTTAAGTGTGTTTTGGTGGTATTCTAGAATATGTATCTTAGGTGGGCTAGCTACCTAATCAAGCTTTGTTTTTTTTTTAACACAAGTAAAGATGGAGATTTTAGTATTATTCACAAATTTGTACTTATAGATTTGATAAATTGGAAGAAGAGAGCGATTAAAAAGTCGTCAATTGGATCTTGATTCTAGGGGAGTCTTAAAATTATAGTTGCACACCCTCCATATGGCTATAATAAGAATTTGTTAGTTGGATCTTGATTCTGGGGATGTTAGAATTATAGTTGCACCCCCTCCATATGGCTATAATAAGAATTCATTAATTGGATCTTGATTTGGGGGATGTTAGAATTATAGTTGCACCCCCTCCATATGGCTATAAAAATTCGAGATTAGAATAATTGCAATTATTTACAATTTGTAAGTTTAATTTTTTTAATAAGTATTTATCAAGGTAATTAATATGAAAAAAGTTATGTCCGCAAGGATTTGGTCGTGTGGTCAGCGAACGATCTGCTAAGTTGTTCGTGTCATTGTGCAGGTCATGGGTTCAAGTCTCGCCTTACCCTGAGGGGTTGTTCCTTGCAGGCTAGGCGGTTCCTCCTAGCTGTTATAGTGGCAACCGGTGGGATTCGACCCCGTGTGTAAGGACTTGCGGTCCGGTTGACTCCCTCCGTGCGAAGTGTGAGCAGCTAAGTCCAAAATGTGCGAAGTTACATGTGAATAATGGGCATAGGTGGATAAGCGATGGAAATTTTATAGCGTGGGGCTGAGTTACAACGCCCACGGGCCGACCTCACATGAACAGGGATTCGAGCGAAAGGTTGGATGGCCGACCTTGTGAATTGGCATAGTGTGAGGGCGTGGTTCACGTGGTGGACGAGTCTGCTGGGCAGCTCGACTCGCCCAACCGCTCGTATAAGTATAGCGAAGTTTTGGAGCATTTGGACAATCAATTCGAACGTGAATCATTCGGTGATCACAAGGGATGTGCGAAGAAGAGTTAGGCCACAGCAAGAATGCGCAGTTCTAATGCGCCCGCTCTTGGGGAGCGCTACACGGTGAAATGCACAAGTCTTGGTTATTGAGTGAAGTTGTGGGCGTGGGTCGCACGAAGGCGCCTGCCCACCGTTCGGTGAGACACACAGGTGGAGCCTGGGGTGAAGGCACCCGTTGTGCAAGGGTGAACGCGGTGAAGTCTCGGGTGAGGTCGCCAGTCTTGGTTGGCATTTCAATTGAAGGCTTGGGTAAGCATGGTGCGTGGAGCGCCCGCTCGCCGGTTAGAGAGTTGGCTGGAGAGTGCAGTGAGGTTCTCACCCAATGATTGTAGAAGCGGGTGGAGGGTGCATGAAGGCGCCTGCCCGCCGAGTGAAACGAAGTGTTGCCGGGTGAACGAAGGTTCGACACGAAGTTCGGTTGAGGAGTGCGGTTGGCAGTCCGTGTGAGGGCACGCCTGCCCAACTCGGGCAAGGAACTCGGTTGGCTACACAGAGGTGTTCCCTATTGTAAATTTGGCTGAGTATGAAACTTGGTGTTTCCCAAGTATACTTGTAAATATTATAAATTTGTATAATATATTAAAATCGGGCAGACTCATTGTTCATGTAGTTGCCCCTCCCTTTATACTGTGCAATTGTGTTCTTCATATATAATTGTTGTGGATAATGAATGTGTATGGGTATTCATTAGTATAAAGGAACAATAATAATACTTGGTTGAGAAAAACAAACTAAGTAGACAAATGGTTAGGCGTAGTCCATGAACATAAGTATTGGTGAAAAGAAAATGTTCGGTGGTGCCGCACCTCGCCATAAGTGGTTGAAAGTACCACACGCCTGGCGTCATGATAGGTGGTATCAAAGCTCGATGAAGAGCTTATTAGAGCAGGTTCACAGTGGGTGAAGCCAGTATATGACAAGAAGCTGATTTAGGGTTGAAGAAGCTTGACAGTTGGTGACAATACATGTTTCCACTGATACTTACAGGTACTTGCAGGTGAAGGAAGCTGGTTTCACATACATGTGGAATAAGCACTAGTTCGGTTTGCAGGGAACTTGGTGAAGCTGGTGGATGGTCTATACTAGATCACAAAGGAGGAAGTTGTTAGCAGAAATGGCAGGTGAATCTCAAGTTGGAGAATCTAACCACAATGCTTCTCTAACTCTCATTGAAAGGGTGTTGGAAAGAATGGAGGACTTGGAATCTTATTGGACTACGAAGAAGAACTTGGTCATGAAGGATCAAGAGGCTAATTCAAAGATGAGGGACGGATTTGATGAACTCCGAACTCAGAGTAAGTACACTGATCTTAAGTGTACACAACTTGAAGATAAAGTCAAGGAAATTGAAGAGGCGAGAGATCGAGGTTTGGCAGAAATATTGAACTTGCAGATATCTCTTGATGAAGCCAGAGATGAGATCGCGGTGTTGAAGAGGGCTGTGAGGCATAACTCAGGTGGAGAAGTGCCTCATGTGAAAGTCAAGGAACCGGAATCTTATGATGGTGCAAGGAGTGCGAAGACTCCTAGCAACTTTCTATGGGATATGGAGCAATACTTGGAACGATTGGGTCTATCCGATGATGAGACAAAGGTGAAGGTAGCTGCTCAGTTCTTGACGAAGGATGCTAAGATGTGGTGGTGAAGGAGGATGGATCAAATCGCCAATGGCAGTGCTAATGACATAACTTCATGGGATGACATGAAGAAGGCTTTGCAGATCCACTTCAGTCCTCAGGATGAAACATGGGAAGCAAGGATGAAGATTAAGTTTTTAAAATAGACAGGGAACTTACAGACATATCAGCAGGAGTTTGCAAGTGCAGTGCTGGAACTTCCTGACATGGCGGAGAGGGACAAGGTGTTCAACTTCATTATTGGATTGAAACCTCAGGCTCGCAATGAAGTGAACAGGCAAAAGATTAAGACACTTGAGGAAGCTTTTGTTGTTGTGAATCGACTGGTGGAGCATTATGATGAGAGGAAGAAGAAGTCTGATAAGCCGAAAGAGAAGAAGAAGGATGATGCTTCGAAATCGGATGATAAGACGAAGACGAAGAAAGCCTTGAAGTGTTGGATATGTGTTGAACCACATACGGTGAAGAATTGTCCTTCAAGACCGAAAGTGGTCACAATTGCACAGTGTAATACGAAGAATGAAGAAGCTTCTGTGGGGATGATGCAGATTCTTGGAGCTGCTACTGCTACAGAGGTGGTCTCTCGGAGAGATCCTGAGAGGAACAGTTTGGAGTATGTTCGAATGAAGATTGGGAGTGCTAATATACTCACTATGGTGGATAGTGGGGCTACTCACAACTTCATGAGTGAAGATACTGCGAGAAGGATTGGGCTGAAGTTTGTACCGATGAAGACACAAATAAAGATAGTGAATTCTCCTCTTGATGGTGTTCTTGGTGTAGCTAAAAGAGTGGACACAACACTAGGTGAGTGGACCAAGAAAGTCGACTTCACTATAGTGCAAATTGATGACTATGAAGCTGTGCTGGGGATGGAATTCTTGAAACAATATGATGTTATGATTGTTCCACATTTGAAGAAGTTGTACATTTACGACGTAAGGGAAGATGTACCCATTGGTGTTCCAACCATTGGTGTGACAAGACCTGATTGTAAACTGGCAGTGATGCAGATGGAGGATGAGAAGTGCATGGAAGACATGAGTAAGCAGTGGTTTACTATTGAGGCAAAGCTTACCAAACAGTCATTGGTTATCAAGACACTATTCGATAGTATCTTGGATTTGTCAAGAAGGCTAGAGTAGGTTGAGGATGATGATGACGAGGAGGTTTATGTGAGACCGAATGTCCGAGAGGAGGATCGGGTTGCATATCTACAGAGGATGGAGATAGAGAATCCTGACAAATGGATTGAGCTTATTAGTGAGAGTGAGCCTTCAGGCTCTACTCCCTCTACATCTTCTTAGATGACATAGAAGATGGGGCTGGTTGTTAGTTTTTCATGGCAGTGAGTCCTTAAAGCAGTTTGAGCAGGTATGACAGATGGTGCAAGAATGGTTTGGCATTAGCATCATGACATGTTGCAGATGCGATGGAGTTTCCATGGACCTGAGCATGGGTGAGATTCTTGGTGAGTCTAGGATGTGGCAAAATCTGAGAAAGACTGGTGTAGGCATAAGGATGGACATTCTTATGATTTGAGTATGACAGTTGGACTGATCACCCGACTAGTTCAAGTCATGAGGGCTAGCAGTGTACCAGAGAGATGTTGGCATTATGTTGGAGTATCTGATGACAGTTCACAGGATGGGATGACACATGGTGGAGACAATTGTTTTTACATATGTTGCAGGGATGTTGCAGTGTATGGACTGATTGATATCATGGACCAAGGATGAGACAGTTGGAGATGATGGTCTTGGTGGCAAGATGGTTACTAGGATGGCATATTGTCGAGGACGACAATGACTTCAGGTGGAAGAGGATGTAAGGACCTGCGATCCAGTTGACTCCCTCCATGCAAAGTGCGAGCAGCTAAGTCCAAAATGTGTGAAATTAAATGTGAATAATGCGCATAGGTGGATGAGCGATGAAAAGTTTATAGCGTGGGGCTGAGTTACAACGCCCATGGGTCAACCTCACATGAACAGTAATTTGGGCGAAAGGTTGGATGGTTGACCTTGTGAATTGGCATAGTGTGAGGGCGTGGTTCACGCGGTGGACGAGTCGACTAGGCAACTTGACTCACCCAACCGCTCGTATAAGTATAACAAAGTGTTGGAGCATTTGGACAATCAATTCGAATGTGAATCATTCGATGATCACAAGGGAAGTGCGAAGTGTTGGAGCATTTGGACAATCAATTCAAACGTGAATCATTCAGTGATCACAAGGGAGGTGCAAAGAAGAGTTAGGCCACAGCAAGAAGGCACAGTTCTAATGCGCCCGCTCTTGGGCAGCGCTACACGGTGAAACGCACAAGTCTTGGTTATCGGGTGAAGGCGTGGGTGTGGGTCGCACAAAGGTGCCTGCCCACCGTTCGGTGAGACACATGGGTGGAGCCTGGGGTGAAGGCGCCCATCGTGCAAGGGTGAATGCGGTGAAGTCTGGGGTGAGGTCGCCGGTCTTGGTTGGCATTTCGGTTGAAGGCTCGGGTAGGCACGGTGCGTGGAGCGGCCGCCCGCCGGTTGGAGAGTTGGGTGGAGAGTGCAGTGAGGCGCTCGCCCAACGATCGTAAAAGCGCGTGGAGGGTGCACAAAGGCGCCCACCCGCCAGGTGAAACGAAGTGTTTCCAGGTGAATGAAGGTTCAACACGAAGTTCGGTTGAGGAGTGCGGTTGGTGGTCCGTGTGAAGGCATGCCCGTCCAACTCGGGCAAGGAACTCAGTTGGCTACACGAAAGTGTTGCCTGTTGTAAATTTGGCTAAGTATGAAACTTGGTGTTTCCCAAGTATACTTGTAAATATTGTAAAGTTGTATAATATATTAAAATTGGGCAGACTCATTGTTTAGGGAGTTGCCCCTCCCTTTATACTGTGCAATTGTGTTCTTCATGTATAATTGTTGTGGATAATGAATGTGTATGGGTGTTCATTAGTATAAAGGAACAATAATAATACTTGGTCGAGAAAAACAAACTAAGTAGACAAATGGTTAGGCGTAGTCCATGAACATAAGTATTGGTGAAAAAAAAATGTCCGGTGGTGCCGCACCTCGCCATAAACAGTTGAAAGGCTACCGTAGGTGTGGGGGCGTAACACCATGTAACACGAATACAATACCACCGCCATTGCCGATTCAGCTAGATATCAAAATAAATATATATATATATAATTATATAATATAAATAAAGCTATAATACCCCTTCAAACAAATAAATTAAATCATGTAAGATTTGTTCAATTGAACTTTAATAACAAGATAAAATTCTTCTCTTTTTAATATTAATTATAGATTATATTTTGCATATGGATGATCCATTTTTGAAAATTAAAATTAAACAAATTTGGTACCATAAAGAATTTAAGCAAAGTTATTTGAAATTATTAAATGTTAATTATAATATTAATAACATTAAGGTATCATATATTAATTTAAAAAAATATAAATGTTAATTTTAGGATCAAAAATTTTAGTTTGGGAAATGTTTTTTAATTTATGACAATACTTTAAATTTTATATAAATAATATAAGTATAAAATCATCTTAAATAATCAAAAAAAACATTTTATAAAATCATTAAAACTAAATTTAATTAAGAAATTTGTTTTCTTAATTATCAAAATTAAATTACATAATAAAACTAAAAATCATCATAAATACTATAATAAAAACATTTTCCACCCAGGTGATTCTCTCTTGTTGATTACTCCCAAGTATCTTTTTTGCCCTTGATATGGTCCCATGTCTCTATGGTATCTATCCATTTTAGCCTTTCTTAATCACATAGAAAATGTCCTACTAAAGAATAATGGAAACATATCCGTTAGTCCAGACCTCCAGACCTCCGTCTTATAAATGTCCTAGTCCTCTCTATGATGTCCATACCTACAGTCTCAGTGTCCTATGACCTATGCATGTGTCAAGACCTAGTGCTTTCTTCCAGACCTATCCTCGTAAGAGACCTCTATCCTTGTATATATAGTCCAGACCTCTCTGTTAATCCACATTTATGTTTCCAATTATCAAAATTAAATCCAAATAACATGTTTATTTTTCCAATTATCAAAACTAAACCCAAGTAACTTTGTTGAAAAAACACTCAACAAAAAATACTACAACAAAATTAGTTTGTTATTATATAGATGTCATGATGCTTTCAAAAATAGTTACTCATTTTAAAACATTAAAGAAATATTACTCATTTTAAAAAATTAAACAAAATTTGATAATACTTTACCGGGTTAAGTTTCTCATACTAATAAATATAATGTTAATGTTTTTAGTTGAGATTTTATATAGCTAAATAAACACATTGCGTTATCATTATCATCTGTATACAGCCTTTATTGAATACATTAACCTTGCGCATAGAGGGACTATATGAAATCATTAAAAAAAAACATCAGGATGATATGCCTTCATGCAATTTTTTCTATATTATAAGTATATTGAAAGGACAAGGATAAATATTTGGCAACAAATAACCAGTTTGTTTATGGGTATTAAGTATATTATAAATATATTAAAAGGATAAAGACAAATATGGATAACAAATAACCAGTTTGTTTATGGGTCATAGTTTGTTTATGGGTCATAAATGTATGGATTGTATATGTTTATCATTAGATTCTTGGTTTGGTGAAATTTAACCGATATAAAAAGATAAGGATAAATATTTGGATTGTTGGTCTGACAAAACTGATATAAAAAACTAAGGACAAATATTTGGCAACAAACAACCAGTCTGATAAAGGGTACAAGGCTATATATGCTCACCGTTGGATTACTGGTATGCCAAAATGTAATAAATGCACAGGGCCATATATACCCACCAAAATATAATAAATGCACAGGGCCATATATGCCCACCACCATTGGATTACTGGTCTGCCAAAATTTAACAATAAGCATATACAATCACATACATGGCCAAAATTTAACAATGAGCATATACAACCCCGATTTATGAGCCAAAATTTAACAATGAACATGGGCCAAAATTTAACAATGAGCATATACAACCCCATACATTTATAAGCCAAAATTTAAAGATAAACATATACAACCCTATATATTTATGTTACATTGACAGGCTGATTATTTTCAACCCAAATATTTTGTGCTGAATACAAGTCCAAAAGAAAACACTTTCGCCTTTCGCCAACACTTGAGAATACAAGTCCAAAAGAAAACACTTTCGCCAACACTTGAGAATGTGCCTTTTAGCAAGCGTCAGATGGTCATCCAAGGCTGGCTGTATAGTCTTTTCCCTCGAGTCCTTTGTTTGAAGCTTTGAAACTGACAAAAAAGAAAGTGTAAACCGGGCATTCCTTCATCCAAATTAAGGTATCTCCCACGTCAAAGGAATGGCATTTTAAAATCACAAGATTATAAACTTGTTAAAATATTATTTAAAAAAAATGAACTTGTCTCTGGTCTCTCCAAAGTAGCTGTCCAGACTCCAATGTAAAGAAAATTGTTTAAACATTGAAAATAAAATGAAGGTATTAAATAAAGAATTTTGATTTTTATGTGTTGCCTTTTTTATACTCTTGAACTGTATCCAAGTTGTTAATGGTTAAAACAGTAGTGAATAGTATTGGTGGCCCTCCTAGTAACATGATTGTTAAATCTCCCCTCGTTTAGAAAGGTGTTATATGAATTTGTATGTGTTCGTGTGGATTCATGTTTGTAATTAAAGAGTTAATTAACATCTTGTAATAGTTTCTATAACTTTAAAATCTTCTCTTTTTGTTGAAGCCATAATTCAAATTTAATTTTTTATCATTTACAGTAACTCGAGGGATGAAAATAAAATAATGACTATCACACTGAGAATCTGTTTGGGAGTGAACTTCAAATAATGACTATCACACATTGAGGATCTGTTTGGGAGAGAACTTCAAGTCTTAGCCACAGATTCTTTACCATTTGGAAGATCGAGACTCAGCTTTAGACAGAGCTTTTGTTCACTGGTAATGTTGCTTGCCTGTTAAGCCGTTTGCAAGAAATGAGGCTAGGTGCAAGTCAGGGGTGACTATATGGTAGAACCAGAACTTTTTAGCAACTAAGTTAAAGGTGTTGGGTATTGGATAATTCAACACTTTTCATGTGTTTTGCAACATGTGTTTAATCGTTTTTCAAAGATAGGTTAATTGTGTGTTTTGCAACATATGTTTAACCATTTTTTGAAGATCTGTTAACTGTGGTAATGTGTTCATTTATTAACATCTGTGGGTTTCTGTGTAATGGCAATCATAATACCAATGAGCAGTATTAGAGAAAGGTTTTGAGTTCAAAACATCCCTGGCTCGTATTGGGGTAGATTAATAGACATTAGATAATCCATCACTACCCATATATTCCACCTCTCAAAGATCCATTAACTCTGAAGATGCATCTACTTTACTAACACTTGCGAATTTTAATGTAACTGCAATCTTGATTCCAATAAAAGAATGTCCACTCTATACAATGCATCCCTTCCGGGCATGAGCGAAAAAATGATGAAAAATGATGGAAGAGATAAAATTAATATAACAAATAGTTATAGAATATTTCAGCGGTACTGATATGTATAGATCAAATATCTTCAGCCTATATTAATAATTCTGTCAAGAAACGAGAGCTATGGACAGCTTTATAATCAATATCAAACAGAGCTGAACCTATCTCCCTGAATAACCATTAAAACGTGGCTTCAAAGTCAAATGCAATAATAGACCCAGCAATACTGTCATCAGGACCAGTTAACATTCTCGCTTGATTACTGCCCTGAGCGATATTTTTTTCCATAGAGACATTATTGCCTACAGTCGACGCTAATTAGACCTCATTACCGAGGTAACAGGGAACTGGTTCAGATGAAAGTTTGCCTCCGTCTCCACAGAAATTCGACTCTCCATGCTATTATTTTGCTCTTTCCCTTTAAGAGACTTCTATGATGGCATTTACACCGGGGCCGGCTTTAAAATACTAGATATAGTATATTCTTTAAGAAGACCAGCCAGCTTCAACTACCCAAAGCTTTTGCAAATAAAGAGGAATGTTACACATGTTCTGGTTTTGGGTAGCAGCCAGAGGATTAAAGAAAAGCGCTCTCTTTCATCTGCAAAACATCCAGATCAAATTTTCCAGTTCTGCACATCTAAAAGTTGCCAGAGTTTAACATGGCACAGATGCAGCGGTTTACACTTATAGCAGTAAGTATCATATGTGTGTAGAATTTTTAAAGAAGCTTCACACCAAAAAATGAAACCCAATCCTGTGTACCATGCTCAAGTCGTAGTTTCAGAAATGTCCATTTTTTAAGCACTGAAAAAACTAATATGAGAAACCCATTAGCTTGCCAAAATTAACGAAGGCTGCAATTGCTCATATACTCCAAGAAATTTGGGCGATATATCTTTTAATTAGTACTTGTTCATATTTGTAACTGAAGCAATTCGCTTGCATAATGAAGTACAAAGTGAAATTCAGGCATTTGTTGTGACCCTTTAAGCAACAGACGTCTTTTGAAATTCCATCAAGAACAAAAGCATAATGATTCTGCATAACTGCATATACCCTGGAATGAACCCGATTTATAAAAAATTAAAGAAGCAATTGTAAAGAATAAACAGAAGTTACAAATAAATAACACTCATTCCCCACCCTCTACTCCCAAAGTCCTCCCAACTGACTTTACAAAAATACTATTTTGCCCATAGGAGTATTATCCAGTTCAACAGATAATTCGAATGATCTATGTCATTCTTGAACAAATAGAGTGTTAACTTTCATTAAAGGGAAAAAAATCTCAAACCTGTTTGATCGAAATGCATAAAATCGAAATAATTCTACCCTTTACAGGGAACTGAATGAGAGCCCCCCAAAAAATCTGAATGTATATGTTCATATCACAAATCTGAATTGGGTTTGATTGACTCCAGAACCTGAACAACCTCTGCCATACTAGGTCTTCTTGATGGTGTCTGAGCGGTGCAAATAAGCCCAAGTTTCAAGACCTGCATGACCTCATTTTCAGGTCGTTGATGTAAATTGGGATCAATACACGCTGCTCCTTCCCCACGTTCAAGAGAAGATCTCACATACTCACACAGAATAACCACCTCAGACTCAGAGCTTTCAACCGGCCTCCGACCTGTAACAAGCTCCAACACAATCACCCCAAAGCTATATACATCACATTTTTCTGTTAGCCTCAAGCTCTGACTAGCAAGTTCTGGAGCAACATAGCCAACAGCAGTATGGAACCTCCTACTTGATATATATGAGTCCAGCATTGGCAACAATTTGCCAAGTCCATAATCCGATAGTCGAGGTTCAAAATCATCATCAATGAGAATATTGGAGGACTTTATGTTGAAGTGTAAAATCTGAGGTTTGCAATCATGGTGGAGGTAAGCAAGTGCTTTAGCAGTGCCCAGGGCAATCCTAAAACGTCTGCCCCAGCATAAGGATGTGTTCCCAGGATGAACTTCATGCAAGTGATGGTAAAGGTTTCCATTGGAGATGAAATCTGACAAAATGAGTTGCATAGTTGATGACCAGTAATATCCTTGTATGGCAACAAGATTTGGATGTCGAAGGTTACCAAGACGACTGATTTCCTGTTCAAATTCTTCTTGGACTTTTATTCTCCCCAATGTCTCCAGCTTCTTGACTGCAATAGATAATCCTCCTTCAAAAGTTGCTTTGTAAACGGTTCCAATAGGACCACCTCCAATAAAACATTCCTTGTCAAGTAAAGCTTTGGTCCCTGCCTCCCAATCTTCATATTTTGATGGCAGGCTTTTGCTGAAGAGAACAAGTTTGCCTACAATCAGATTAGCGTCAGGAGAAGGAGGTGTGCTTTCATAGACAAGCAATTCAGTCTTTTTTCTCCTAAGGGCCCTCACATTCATCAATGTAATTATGCACACGCCTACAGCTATTATTGCAGCAGCTACTATGGCAATAATTGCAGAAACAGTCAACACCCTGGTTTTTCCACTTGGTCCCATCAATGGAGCTGGCGAGGGTGCTGTGCAAGGTGTGTCCAGTGGAGGTCCACATAATCCTTTATTTCCAATAAAGGATTGATTGCCAAATTTATGCATTACAGAATTATTCGGTATAGGACCCTGAAGGTTGTTGAAAGAAACATTAAAAAAACCCAGTTGAGTCATGTTGCCCAGCGATGAAGGGATCATTCCAGATAGTGTATTATTCGACAAATCCAGATATTTCATATCATTGAGGTTACCAAGCAATAAAGGAATGCTGCCATTGATTCTGTTCCCATGAAGATCCAGCCTCCTCAGATATGTGATATTATAAATATTCTCAGGGATAATGCCATCAAGAATGTTGTCTGAGAGATCACTGCAAAACCACCCACAAAATAAGAAAGAAGAATTTGACTTCGACTCCGACAGGTCATGTTCAAAATGATATTGATTGATCAAGATCCAAATCGAATTTATTGAGGCCATAATTTCATCTCAAGACAAAATTTAGCAGCTAAGAATCAAGTTCATCAATTCAGAGTTTCAGACCTAAATTTCCTACAAAAATTCTTTCATTTCATCACAGTATCAGAGTAGCGTACAAGCAATAAACATCCAGTGACAAATGTAAACACTACAATTTATCATCCTAGAAACTTTGATTTCTACCTGTGTCCTAATAGGAACTTCATGTCCAGGTGCCTTAAAACTCAAGTGGGTAATGTTAACCTACATTTAATACACACCCAGACCTTAAATTGAAATGGCCCAGCTACAATTACACAACAAACTATCAGATACCCCAACATTGACTTTTCCTTTAAAAGATTCATAAGGAAACCCATATTTTGTGGAACTCTAACAATGCAGGGTTCGACTCTCTGTGTTCTTGTACAAAACAATTAAAATGTTCAAGGAATTAGCACTTACAGCTCTAACAGAAATCTGCAATTAGACAGCACTGCAGGGATAGCACCCGTCAAATGCAGATCACGCAAGTCGAGTATCTGAAGAAGCTCAATATCTCCAATCTCCGAAGGAATTGTACCCTCTATAGCATTTCCCCCAAGTTTGAGTATAGATAGTTTGGCCAAGCTCCCTATCTCAGGGGGAATGTTGCCACTTATCCGGTTGCTGCTTAAATCAAGAACCTCAAGATTTCTACATGTCCTGATACTAGCAGGAATACTACCTGTTAAATTATTTGCAGAGACATAGATTTCCTGAACCCCATCGCAGCTTGTAATCACAGGGATTTCGCCAGAAAGCTTGTTGTGAGAAATATCGAAGTATTTCAAGCTGGGCAGAGCCAAAATATCAGGAAGAAGGGCCCCAGTAAAAGCATTCTCATCCACAGCCAAGTATTCGAGATTTGTCACACTGAGAAGCCTAGAAGGCAGAGACCCAGAGAACAAATTACTGCCCACATCCAGGAACTGCAAGTTTTCGCAGTCCCCCAATTCGTCAGGCAAAAGGCCCATAAGAAAATTCATTTTAACGTTCACATAAGCCATAGAAGTTGGAATGCAGATTTGACTGGGCAAGTTTCCGACAAGACTATTGAACGAGAGATCGAACCCCACAAGCCTCCCACATTGTGACATTTCAACCGGAATCGAACCAGATAGATTGTTATTAGCCAATGCGAAGTACCTTAATCTCGCACAGTTCTTGAAGAGGGCACCGGGTATATTCCCAGTTAGGGAATTATGCGACAAATCTAGCAAACGCAAGCTGTACAAATTTCCCAAATCTGGCGGAATAGGCCCAGAGAACCCATTGCGGCTCAGATTCAGCTTCCACAGAGAGCCGATCTCCTTCAGCTCCAGCGGAATTTGCCCGCTAAAATCGTTTCCAGATAAAGACAGCGTGCGAAGATGCTTCAGCATAATTATGGCAGAGGAATCCAGGGAACCGCTTAGCTGGCTGTTATGTAACAGAATTTTCTCCACATTGCCATCTGCATCACAAGTTATACCGGTCCAGCCACATGCGGATGCATCAGAAGGGTTCCATGACTGCAAAACCTTTAATGGGTCTCTGTTAATACTGTTCTTGAAGTCTAACAGAGCCTGTTTTTCTTCCTTCTGAGAAGCCTCAGAGCTGGCCACATTTGACAGAAACCAGCAAGAAATTAACAGAACAGACCAGGGTAGCTTATATTTTAAGCTACAGGGATTCATGATAGTCATTGTTCTTCATGAAATACTTCCAGCATTGTCCTGTTACGATAGAAATTGAACAGGAAAAGTAATAATAGTCTCAATACAGCAGTTCTCCACTCCATTCCTACATGTTTCAGATGCTCTAGTCTAGGTAGAAAAAAACCGTCAAAAGACGGAAAAACGAAATTCAATCTTCAGAGTGTCAAAAATGACGTAGAAATAAATGGGCATTTGGATTTCTCGTCTGAAAATAACGTCATTGACAGAAGTAGCAGACCACTTTCTGAGATCTGACTCAAAATTTTCCGAGAATTTTCCCAACGAACACATTCCCGTCGGCCACTCAACGTCTATTTTGTTGAGAATTGATGGCCTTTGTACGCTGAATTCCGGACGTCGAGAAACGGAAAAACAAGTGACAACGGCTTGGCCCGCCAGATGGATGGGAAAATCGAGATTACGGCAGGTGACGGAAAATGTTGACATAAAGTGAGTATAACTGAATCGCTATTACTTTCTTCAACCAATTCTTTCAGGTTCACAGACACGGGCTGAGGGCCCTCGCACGTGTGAGCATTCATTCATTTGGTGCTTTGACCCATGCCAATTTTTTATTTTTAGCAAAACCTTAATGAATATCACAATGTTTCCATGTTTCTGATGGAGTTGTCTATAATGCGATTTTTTTGGAGATTTTGGTTACGGCGGAAGAAATTGATGGAGTTGTATATAATGCGATTTTTTTGGAGATTTTGGTGACGGCGGAAGAAATTGAGGTTAAATTTTGATTTGTTGCAGTTAAAATGATTTTTTAACTGCATATTTGGATTGAGCACCCTGAAAAATCCCTGGGACACTTTGATTATAAAGAAATTAGCTATCAAACTTGTGATTCCAATAAATTGCTGCCGGATTTTGACCGGAAAAAACCACCAAAAAAGCTTTCAAAAAATCGAATTATAAACGACTGCGCTTCTAATTAATCAACATTTATCATTTTATTCATATTTTTTTCCAAAATATTATGGACTATGTAAAATTATTGAGTATAGCAATTAAATATAATGTTAAATGAGTAGGATTTTTATTACCATGTTTTTTATTAATCCACTTTTTTCATTTTATGCATTTTTCTCCCCCACAAGGTAATGTAATCTTATAGACTTTGAAAAATTATTGAGTATAGCAGTTAAATATTATGTTAAATGATTTGAATGTGAGGATTTCTTTGCTAATGTTTTTTATTAATCAACATTTATCATTTTATGCAATATTTTTGCCAAGTTTATGTATTACTATGGACTATGTAAAAATTATTGGATAAATGATTTGAATGCGAGGATATGGAAGAATATGGGTATTTATACTTTTATCAACTTGGGTGGGCTTTTTTCTGTTTTAAAATGAGAACAATGGGTCAGGACTTTTATAATTTTGGTCCAATGAGTATGTATGATTATTATAATTTTGGGAAAGCATTTTTCTGTTTCAAAATGGGTTAATTGGTTGTGATTTTTATGATTTAAAGATTTTACTCGTATTAATGATATTTATAGTTTTGAGTAGGCATTTCTTGTTTCAAAATGGTTGGTTGTGATCTTTATGATTTTGGTAAGTATATTTTTTATGATTTAAATATTTTTACGGTTTTGACAAGTTTAAAATTTTGAGTAGGCATTTCCTTATTTCAAAATGGGCATTATTATCTTCATAATAGGTATTTATGATCCTTACAATTTTGGATAGGCATTTCCCTGTTCTCAAATGGGTATTTATGATGATTACAATATTAACCATGGGTATTTGTGATTAGTACAATCTTTTGACTATTGGTATTTGTGATTAGTACGATCTTTTCACTATGGGTATTTGTGAATTTTACAATTTTGGAAAGCATCATTTGCTTAAGATTTTTATGGTCATGGGTATTTGTGATTAGTCCTATTCTTTGACTATTGGTATTTGTGATTAGTACGATCCTTTGACTATAGGTATTTGTGAATTTTACAATTTTGGAAAGCATCATTTTCTTAAGATTTTTATAGTCATTCTATGATTTTTACAATTTTGTGTAGGCATTTCTTGTTCCACTATTGATATTTATGATTTTTATGATTTTGAGAATGTATTTTATGATCTTTACAATTTTCAGTATTCCTGTTTCAAAAATGTGTATTTATGATATTCAATGGATATTTATGATATTTACAATCTTAGCAAGCATCATTTGTTAAGATTTTTACTTTTTTTACGAGTATTTATAATATTTACAATTTTGAGTAAGCATTTTCTTATTCCAAAATCAATATTTATGATCATTATGATATTGATAATGGCATTTGTGATCTTTACGATCTTGGCCAGCATTGTTTTGTTTAAAGTATTTATGATCTTTACAACTTTGAGTAGGCATTTTCCTATTTCAAAATGGGTATTTATGATCTTGATATTGGGTATTTATCATCTTTACAATCTTGAGTAGGTATTTTCGTCTATCAAATGAGTATTTATGATTTTTACTATTTTGACAATGGGTATTTGTGATCTTTACCATCTTGGCAAGCCTCATTTTTCTAAGATTTTATGGTAGTTACAAGCATTTATGATCTTTACAATTTCAAGTAAGCATTTCTTTGTTCCAAAATGGATATTTATGATCTTTATGATCTTGACAATCGGTATTTATGCTCTTTACCATTTTGAGTAGGTAGGCCCCTGTTCCAAAATGAGTATTTATGATATTTAATATCTTGACAATGGGTATTTATGATCTTTAACATCTTGATAAGCATTTTTTGGGTCAAGGTCTTTCTATTTCAAAACTGGTATTTCTCCAAGATTTTTGTTCCAAAATGGATATGATTATCAATAATGACAAAAAAAAAGTCATGATAATTAAATTCAAACGAAGTTTATCCATATAATATTTTTGAATGAATATCCTTCACAAGTTCATCTAGAATTACAACATTGACAAATTGATGAATGGAGCATGGAGAGTTGATTATAGGCTTGAAAACAATCGAGAGATACCTTTTGTAAATTAAACTCCTCCATGTGCTAAAAGAAAACTACATCTCCTTGTTTGTGTTTGGTTTACCATTGGGGAAACCAAACCATTGGAAGAAGGAGGGAGCCTTTGTCCACAAAACATAAGATACCATAAGATAACAAAAATAAAAACAGGTCCAAGACTTTCTAGCCATAGAATCTATTGATTTAACTAACAAAATATATCAACATTCATAGGCCTAGACACACTAAAAATCCAAGCATATAAAACAACTCCAAAGATTCAAATGATTAAGAGGAGGTGAAGACATCCTCCTTAATAGGCACTGGGTCAACTAGATTGTTTGGAGTGGGTCCTTTTCCACACATGATAGCATCCTCAATTTTTTTCATGTGGTTGTCCATATCCTTAAATTACAATTAGATCTCATCCAACATCAGTAGGATTTCTTTGTTTGCATCATTCCTCTTAAGAAGGACCTTCTTAGGAGAGATTTTAGCCGCTAGCAGAGATTCACAGTGTCTAAACACTGGTTTTGATGCATTTTGGTATGGCCTATGTCAAGCACCTAGTCATCCATAGTCACTATAACCTCTGGATCCAAATTAATTCCAATCTGCAATAATGTCCTCCTCTACCTCCCGCAACTCCTATTGTACTTCAAGTGGATTTTCCATATGAAAGAACCTCGTTGAGGCTCAAGCTTGAGCCTAGGCTTCTGAGCCTCTAGGTGAACACCTTCCACTTCCTCCATGATGAGATCAGTCTCTCTTCCTTATCACCCTAATCACCTTCCAGAGTCAAACCAAAGCCAATGAAGCCTAGTACTACACATAGAAGAGACAAAGCCAAGGATTAAAGCATAGAAAAGGTAGAACACAATCCTACTTAGCCTAGACTCATGAAAAACCCAATGCTACCCATGAATTTTTTGGCTTGCAACAAGAACAAAATCCCCCCTATCTCAAACCTTTGAACAACAAAGTGCAACAATATCAACCAAGCATGGAGTGATTGTTGAGTGGGAGGCCTCAAGCCAGGACAACCAAGCCTCGCACCTAGGAATCCCCTAAGAAAAGCATGACGCAACTAGCAAACTCGCTTACAAAGATAAAGGCAATCATCCTACACCAACTTAGTGAAGTGTGGAAGCAAGGAAGGAGCATGCAAGAGAGGATAAGAATTAACGTCATCCATTGGAAATCTATGAATGCCATCATGAACCTAAGCCCAAAACTTTAGGAAGCTTCCCACGCTCAATCGCCAACCCACAAAATCTATTGCTATATGCAAGTATTGATGAACCCTACTACATACTAATACTCCAATACCTCTAACACCTTATACGTCGTGAACATCATGAAGGGTGGTGGGCACATCTCCCGTAGTTATCCCTTGAGGTGATGATATCCATGTCACCCTCACCCACATTCATATCCCTTATTACCCCATCCAAGGTGAAAACAATTGTAAGTTAGTAGATCTTTGGATATGGGATTAAAAAAATCTCTTCTTTAAGACTCTCGTCATCCTTGTTATTTTTATATGGATGAGGTTTTGGGATGCAATATTCCAGAGAATTGTGGAGGAAGATAGAATAGATGTTAAAGCAATTTATAATATATAATCTCAAGATTAAAGGAAATACACCCTATCTTATCCTCATTGTCCAAGAAATTATTTCCCCATTGAGAGTATGGCTACAGTTAGGTATCTCATGTATAAGAAGAGGTTAAATAACATGGAAGGCAAGAGCTTCCCTTAAATTGCTTTAACTCTATCCAAAACCACCTTTAGTTCAAGCAAGGATAGCATAAGGATGCCCAATCTTGACTAGACCATTGGGGAATAAAGGAGGAGATTATCTTGTAGAATAAGGATTTAAAAACATTATTATATCAAAATTTAAGGAGAAATTATGGGTGAAAAAAGAAACTAGGATATTATAATCAGGTGATCAACCCAAATCTCAAAGATCAAAAAAATCTCTCTATCTTGGCTAGTGTAAAGAAAAAAAAACATTGTTAAAATAAGAACAAATTCTTATGAGCACCATAATGAAATTGTGAGTTGGTCAATTCCCAAAACATGATGGGATGAAAGAGTCTATCACCTTCATGACACTAAGAGGGTTAAGATGAAAAATACTCTCTCTTGGTTTCTCTAGTGTATACTCATATTAGATCTAAATTTCAAAATATTTTCATACTACCAACTTCCTTAACCTTTTAACTTAACAAAAGTATAATGATTTTGAAATGCTTCTCTTAATTCTCTTCAAACATAGAAATAAATTCCAAAAAGTTCTAAGTATTTTCTTACTTTCTTAAGGTCTAATGGACCATATTTGGTCTCATGGGATGTTTAAATCATCATCATCATAATTGAAAATATTATTTGATTTTTTATATGGGAATAAGGTGATGTCTTTTTTTTAGAAATTTAGAAAAGGAAACATTTTGTATTAGAAAGCTTCACTGGGAGGTGTAGCATTACATCAAGAGAGAAAAAAATGCTAATATTATGTTGATCGTATCCAATTGCTTCTCAATCCTAATAACTTGTATTAGAATTATGCAATAATACCTAATCTAACATCATTATACTTAGATATCCACCAGAATAAACCAAGTAACCAACAAAAAATACACACAATTACAATTGACACTAATGAGAGTGATCGTTCTCCCTAAGTTGAAGTCCAAAGTCCATAAGGGAGATAGAATGAGTTAGGTTGGGAAGTAAAACTTGAGAATGAGAGCCCATATAAGTTTGAGCATCCTACTCCTTTTCGAGTTGAAGTTATTCTATTTAATGTCATAGACAACAAATTTCCTCATTTTCTTCTCAAAGTTGTGTTTGTTGTTCAATCGTGATTTCCATTGCTACAGTGGGACTGGAAGCCAGTTGATTATGTATGAGTTGGAGTTGGAGGACTTCTTCCTAAAGTGTTGCAATTTCCTGGAGAATCCTTTGTTAAGGCCCATGTTGAAATATTGTAACCTCAATCCACAATGAGCTCAACTATTAGCTACCATAGGAAGATAAAATAAAATAGATTTCTCAAGTAGCATAGGGGGTTAACAACCAGACTCATATAGAATGTTTGGCCCTAGATACCTGATTTTTATCACTCTCTAGATACCTGCTCTACTTTGCCTTCTAAAAAGTGAAGAAGGAAACTAAAGAGAAATAATATCTAGCCAAAAAAACAAAATGGGAATTTGTCGTCCTTAGATTAGTTATGGTCATATAATAAGCCTAATGTCACCCCACTCAATAAAATCATAATAATAGTCAATCTCACGCTTACCATTCTGTCCTTTGCTTGCCTCAGAGTAAACCTCTCCATACACCCAGCTATCTACTTTAGGCCACCATTAAATGTCACATAAGCCACTGCCATGTTTAACTCTCCATACTAGTTAGGCTCCTATGGAGGACTAGGGGATGTCATACCATTACACATCATTAACATCTAAACTTGATAACGAAATTGTCCTCGTCATCGGCTAAAAATGTAGTATTGCACCAAGGAAGCATTAATCCAAGGAGGAAAAGGCACAAGAATGAGATACATGCCATCTGTATCCTTGCCAAACAATGATGAACCCATTAATTCCCACATGTTATATATAAAACTAATCTATACTTTCTAGATCCAGACTCGTCCTTCCCACTTTAAGCCTAATTGAGTGAAATTCTCACTCCTCTTATCCTTACCCATATGTATGTGGCCTACCCCATGGATGCATATAGTAAAGCCCAAATTTTTAATAAGTATCCTTATACACAAAAAGTATGCCATTGGGGGATTGGATTAAAATCTACTTATCATTAATATGCAAAGTACCCCGATTTCAAAGATCTCTTATTCAAGAGGTATGCTTCTTGATTGTTAAGTTGAAGAACATTAAACAATAAATAATTGGAATACTCGTTTAGTAAAGAAAAGATCATTTTGAAGATGCTTGATAACCTAAATCTACTGAATAAGTACTCTAAATAAGATGACGAATTAGAATGTTAGAATCCCCATTTATAATTGGATTTCAAATGTTAAGAGCATATGCTTGGACCCACCCCTGATAAAATTTGTAGGCTTCGACCTAGTTATTGGAAGCTCAACCAAGACCCAAGAAAGGTTAATTACACTTATTCATTGGAATGAATGCTCACCCCCTCCTACCAAACCAAAAATTAAAGTAAAATGTTATTTCAAAACATATAATCTCATAATAATAAGATTAAAAATAATATTTGATTTTAAATATATAATTAAAATTAAATGATACTTCCCGTCCACATGGGGTAGCTCAAGCGGCAATGGCCGTGGAAATGAAGTCTCACCGAACCGGAAGTCTTGGGTTCAAATCTTGGGCTACCCTTCCCCCGTTGAGGGGTACTTAATGGACATGTAAAATCGGAGAAGTCCCGCCCCAGCCTACAAAAAAAAAAAAAAAATTAAATGATACTTCCCTGATGGGGTGCAAAGTGCGATTGGCAGCAGTATGGGAAATAATGTCCACCACACGAGAAAAAATTAGAAAGGAAACCATTAAATGTGGGAGGTCATGTGGCCACCCCATTGTAAGTAATCGCATGTGATCTATTGATTTCTAGAATCTTCTTCGGGATGATAGAATGGCATGCAAAAAGGCACGATAATTTTGATGGTGTAAAATAATTGTTGGTAAGAATGTCGGAACCCCTGTTGGTATAAACATTTGAGTTTGGGGGGAGAATGCAATGTGCCTATGTTATTTTGGTGGTAGAGGCTTGCAATTGTATGCACCAGCAACTGGTCACCTAATTGAACCTCCCTGAAAGCAAAAACCGCAATTCAACTCCTTCATAGTAACTCTTGACCTCGTAAGGTCTTGCTATTATGTTATTAGGTTATGGCTTACAACATGGCTTGTTCTATGGACTTCAATTCCTAGTGATGTGAATGTTATCTAGTTAATTGTGTGGATTACTTACCAGTATGGTGTTTTAAGTGGTGCTACTAGGTTATGTCTTAAGTTTAGGATAGAGAATCCTACTGGTACAAGTGACCTCATCTCGCTTTTCCTAAAGCTAGTTGTGTAGATTTTTCTTTTCTATAGAATCATTGTTATAAAACTCTATAGGTCTAATACTATGTTTTGGCCCATAGATTTTTTGTCCGATAGATTTTTATCTATAATTATAATGATTATAATTGGTGAATTATGTGGACTCTCGGTCAAAATGAAGGTACTTGGATTATAATTGAGTTATTTTATAGGTCAGTGAAAAGGTTCCCTCCTGCTCTAGTTGAACCTGAGGTGTCCATTAGGAGTATTCTGGAGTGCCTCTTCTTTGTTTAGGATATTAGTGAGTTAGGTTCCTCTACAGCCACCTCATAAAAAAATTGATTGTGGGATTTTTGCTGCATAGTGAATTCTTATTCCTGCTACCTTTCTTTTTGGTTACTCAAGTTGAATCACAAGGAAAATAATGAGTGGGTCTTCTCCCATTGCAGCCTTGATGGTAAATCCTCTTCTGCAGTCTCCGAGTTTAGAGCCATGCCAGGCGTCTCCAATGTTATCTTTTATTTTGATGAGGGCAATGTTTTCATTGTGGTTGATTGATGTTAGCAATGAATGAGGAGTCGAAGAGGTGGAGGGGGTGGTCAAGGTTCTCAGGGGAGGAATCAAGACCACAAGCAAGCCCAAAAGGTCATAGATTCCTTTTGCTCGAACTGTTGATAAGTGTAGTAAGAAATTCTTTATTTGACTTTGCCTTGGTCAAATTGAGAAAATTTGAATTTCCACATATGCAGACAACTTGGAGGTAGTTAACTGATTTGACATGGCTCTTGTCACTTAGTTAGGCCAATGAATTCGAGTTAGAGGGCTTGGAGTTCAGTTAAGCATGTGTGATTGCTAAATTTTAGTAATCCAGTTCAGTTATTTCCAGTTATATTCAGTTAAACTAGTTCCAACTATTAATAGAACTAGTGGAGGGTCAGTTGTGTAGCGGAACAATAGTCTAACTCAATGATCATCCAGTTAACTGATCAATCAGCTAAAAATAACTAGTTCTTGCAACGAATTCGAGTTCCTAAGTTGAGGTGGAGTTTCCAAGGTCGTGTAACAAGTAGTTGTAAACTAGTTTGAGTGTACAGGTGTTGTATGTAGTGAGATGATCAAACCTTGGAAATTGCGCAATAAATTGGAGAAAATTTCCTAAGAAATAGGGGCTCAAGCAAAGGCGCAATTTGACTAAGTTTGGGTCAGAGCTTCTCATTGAGTAGAGAGACAAGTTATTCACCTGCAGGTTGAGCTGAGAGATAGCAAGCAATTGTAATACATTCTTTATTCATCTAATTAATGCAAAGAGGCTTGAGGGGTTTTTCCTAGTTTGGTTCCCCTAGAAAAATATTTTGCATGTGTGGTTTTCCTTATTGCATGTTTGCGAATGTTGTTCTAAATTGTGAATTAACTTCCACAACGCAGTAGAGTAGAATTGTGTCTCTTGATTTAGATTAAATTTTCTTGAGCACTTGCAGTTATATCACCATATTTCTACATGGTATCAAAGCAAGATTCACATTAGAACAAGAATTTCAAAGTTTTTCCACATGAAGTTCGAATTTGCAGCTTCATTGTAGCAGAATTTATTAAAGATCGAGAAAATGACCTGAAATGGACTAAGATTAGAGTATGACTTGGAAGGCAACTCGAATTTCATTGTGTGGAAGGATCGCATGGAGGCAGTGCTTGATGACAATGGATTGTTGGATTATGTCAAGACCAACATTCCAAAATCAAGATCAGTTCATGCCCAAAACCTAGCCCAATGGAAGAAATATGCAGCCAAGGCAAGGAGAATAATCTTGGAGGAAGTGCAAGACCACATTGTCTCAAATCTCCATGGGAAATAAACTTCTTTCACAATGTGGCAAGCACTGACAGAGCTATTCCAGAATAACAGTGACCATGGAAAATTGTCCCTGAAAGACAAACTTTAAAATATTAAGATGCAAAAGAATGATACTATTTCGCAATATCTCACCACATTTACACAAGGTTGAGATGAGCTTGGAGGGGTTGGTGTGAATGTTGCAGAAGATGACATGGTGAGCCTAGCTCTTCTAGGCCTTCCCAAAAGTTGGCATAGCTACTAGAACTCATGAAAAAAAGGGAGAAATTACTAAATTGAAAACACTTGTGGTCTGATTTGGTACAAGAAGAGACCAGGTGGAATACCAAAGATGGAACCTCATCCAAGGGAGAGGATGAAGAAAATTTTGCATTCGTTGGAAAGGGAAAGAAGGGCAAAGGGGAGAAATATCAAACCAAACCAGAATCTAGCCAAGGGGGCTAGAAGAAAGACTTGTCTAAAATAAAATGCTTCAATTGTCATGAATTCGGGCACACTACTACAAAGTGTCCACACTAAAATTCTAGCAAGAAGAACTCGGGAGGAGCAACAGGTGAAGTTTTGGCTTCACAGTTTGAGCTAGACTTCTCCCTTATCGCGTGCATGGCGAGCACTATGATGGGGAGTATGTGGTACTTGGATTCAGGTGCCTCATTCCACGTGACAGGGTGCAAAGAGTTTTTCAGTGACTGGAGGAGAAATATCTCCAGATGCATAGTGAGCTTGGGGACGACAGAAGGTATAGTGCTACCGGGATTGGTATAGTTTGCCTCAAAGATTTCATGTTTGTTCCAAGAATAAAGAAGAACCTCATCTCTGTAGCAGTTTTGGAAGACCATGGCTATGATGTAATCTTCAGTAAAGGTAAAGCCTTTCAGAGGCACATAGCTACTAGACAAGTGAAGCAAATCAAGGTTTGAGTCAAGAACCTGTATAAACTTGATGTGGAAGAAAGTGCAGAGTTGCGATATCGGTGAACTCTTTCATAGGAGTTTGGGCCATTTGCATCATGGTTTCCTAAAAATTATGCCGCAAATAACCATTGGCCTCTCGAAAGGAGCTCTTGAGCAGCAAAATGTTTGCAAGGGTTGTACCTTGGGGAAGTATGTGAAATCCACATTCCATGATCGAGACAACAAAGCACATGCAGTCTTGGAAAGAGTCCACTCTAATGTTTGTGGACCTTTCTCAACAACCTCCACTTCCATGCATTAGTACTCTGTTATTTTTATTTATGATTTCTCAAGGGAGTGTTGGATCTTATTCATGCGGAAGAAGGATGAGACATTCTCAAAGTTTGTAGAATTCAAGGCACTAATTGAGAAAGATACCAACAAGAAGGTGAAGGCTCTTAGGAGCGACAATGGAGGTGAGTATGTTTCGAATTACTTCAAGGAGTTCTATGTGAAAGAAGGCATTCAAAGAGAATTGACAGCTCCCCACAACCCACAGCAAAATAGGGTAACTAAGAGAAAGAACCAAAGCATTCTGGGAGCTATGAAAGCTATGCTACATGACCAAGTCATGCCACTAAATTTGTGGGTAGAGGCATGTAACACACCAATTTACTTGCAGAACCAGAGTCTTCATCAAATTCTTGGTATGATTACATAGAAGGAGGATTTCTTAGGGAGAAATTCAGATGCACTTCACTTCAAAATTTTTGGAGCCTTTGTTTACTTCCATGTCCCCAAAGATTCAAGGAAGAAGCTTGAGCTGACAATAGAGTTGGGAGTTTTTGTGGGTTACACTAAAACTCCACACAATTACCATGTGTACTCACCACCTTCCCTCGGAATGATAGTTTTGTGAAAGGATGTAAAGATTGATGAGGAGAAAGTGATGTGGTGCTCTCTTGAGAGGGAGCTTCAAATCCCACCAAAAGAGGAACTTTTAGCTCCAAAGCAAGAGCCTCAAGAAGTTGTGGAGCAACCATAAATGGAGGAATGGAAAGGAGGTAGAGTGGAGACATCCACTCAAGCAGAAACATCCATATAAGGCAGAAAAAGAATCAAGTTGATAGATTCAAGCGAGATACAAGGAAGAATGTGGGAGCTCCTTCAAATTTGCACAGACAAAGAGGTCACCTGAGAGGTACATTGGCTACATGGCTCTAATAACTGAGCTTGTAGAGACTGGGCCATCCTCTTTTGAGGAAGCAATTGAGAAACCAGTTTAGGTTGATGCAATGGTGGAAGAATATGAATCAATTATGAAGAACAATGTTTGGGAAGTGGTCCCAAGACCGAAAGATAAATCAATTGTGGGTTCAAGATGGATCTTCAAAGTTAAGCATGCAACAGATGGAAGCATAAAGAAGTATAAGGTCAAATTTGTGGCCAAATGATTCTATCAAGTTGATGGAATTGACTATGGGGAAACCTTTGCTCCTGTAGCAAGGTATTCATCCCTCAGATCAATTCTTGCATTGGGTGTATAGATGGGGTGGAAGATCCACCAGATGGATGTAAAAACAACATTTCTCAATGGTGTTATTGAGGAGGAAGTGTACATCGAGAAACCAAAAGGTTTTGAGACATTTGATCAGAATTCTCATGTGTGTAGACTCAAGTGAGCATTATACGGTCTCAAACATGCACCCTGAGCTTGGTACACCAGGATCGACAGTTATCTCACTAGTGTGGGCTTCACCAAAACTGAAACGGATGTGAACCTCTATCATATTTTGGTAGAAGGTAAATTGTTTATCATTGTTTTATATGTTTATGATTTAAAGTTGACAGGTGATGAGCAACCGATCAGCTCTTGCAAGGAGGACCTTTCAAGGGAATTTGAGATG
Source organism: Pinus taeda (assembly GCA_000404065.3). Classification (NCBI taxonomy): domain Eukaryota; kingdom Viridiplantae; phylum Streptophyta; class Pinopsida; order Pinales; family Pinaceae; genus Pinus; species Pinus taeda. The sequence goes on along the minus strand of APFE031299616.1, from coordinate 124,223 downwards.
AAAGACATGGGTCTCATGCACTACTTCCTTGGGTTGGAAGTATGGCAAGTCGATGGGGAATTATTTGTGTCTCAAGGAAAGTATGCCAACGAGACACTGCACAGATTTCGCGTGGAGAGTTGTAAGCCCATGGAGACACCTCTAGCGACCAACTAGAGGAAAGAGAATGACTCTTCAGGGGAAGAGGTGGATGCTATCATTTAACGAAAGTTAGTGGGTTCACTGATGTCTCTTGTGAACACATGACCAAATATGTGTTATGTAGTCAACTAGCTGAGCCAAGCTATGGGTAGGACGACCAAATTGTATTGGAAGGAAGCTAAGCATGTTTTACAATACCTCAGAGGCACTACCAAGTATGGATTATGATACAAACAACGAGAGGGAGTGAAGTTGTGTGGTTTCATAGATGAATATTGGGCAGGGAGTCCATCCGATTGAAAGAGCACATCAGGTGGAATTTTTAGTTTTGGGTCCACAACGATTTTCTAGTACAACAATAAGCAAAAGGTCTGTGGTGCTAAGTTTAGCAAAAGAAAAATACATGGCTACAAGTCAAGACACGTGAGGTGATCTGGATAAGAGAGATACTTGTGGGACTATTTGGTCAGATGATGGACCAACTATCATCTATTGTGATAATCAGAGTTTCATTAAGCTATCTGAGAATCTGGTATTTGACGATCCATCCAAGCATATAGATATTTGGTATCATCATTTACGAGACTATGTGCAGAGACAAATAATGTTGCTACAATACGTTCTGACATAGGAACAAGATGCTAACATCTTGACAAATGTTTTTTCAAGAAGGAAGTTCAAATTCCACAGCTGCAGGATAGGGGTGGTTGATAATCCCTTTCTTGCTAAGAGGGAGTGTTGAGAAGTGTAGCAAGAAAGTCTCAATTTGAATTTGCCTTGGTCAAATTGAGAAAATTTGAATTTCCACATCAACAGACAACTAGGAGGTAGTTATCTGAGGTGACATGGATCTTGTCACTCAATTAGCTTAGTAAATTTGAGTTAGAGGGCTTGGAGTTCAGTTAAGCATGTGTGATTGCTAAATTTAAGTAATCTAGTTCAATTCTTTTTAGTTGTATTCAGTTAAACCAGTTCTAATTGTTGATAGAACTAGTGGAAGTTTAGTTGTGTAGTGTGTAGTGGGACAACAATCTAACTCAGTGATCATCCAGTTAACTGATAAAACAACTCAAACTAGCTAGTGCATGCGAGGAATTTGAGTTCCTCAACAGTGGTGGAGATTCCAAGGCAATGTAACACGCAGTTGTAAACTAGTTTGAGTGTACAGGTATGACATGTAGTCAGATGATCAAACCTTGGGAATTGCGCAATCAATTGGAGAAAAATTCCTAAGAGAAGGGCTAATTCCTCAGGCTTTGCACAAGGAAATAGCGGCTCAAGCAAAGGAAAAAATTGACTAAATCTAGGTCAGAGCTTCTCATTGAGTAGAGAGAGGTTATTCACTTGTAGGTTGAGCTCAAAGCGAGCAAGTAATTGAAATACATTCTCTATTCATTTGAGTAATGCAAAGTGGCTTGAGGGGTTTTTACCAGTAGGGTTCCCCTAGAACAATATTGTGCATGTGTGGTTTTCCTTATTGCATGTTTACAAATGTTGTTCTAAATTGTGAATTAACTTCCGTAGAGCACTACAGTAGAATTGTGTCTCTTGATTTAGATTAAAATTTCTTGAGCAGTTTCAATTCTATCACCATATTTCTACACAAACAGCTATAAAGACACTCGCAATGAAATGCAAATCTTAGAAGCCATGGTTGTTAGAGATCAACATGTCATTCTAAACAATAACTTCTAGAGGAATTTGGATAGTTAATATCAAACCCTTGCCACACTAGGGGTCATAGGAAGTAGTACCTATAGGCTCTCTTTTGTATTGGAAAATGAAACATTGATGGGGAGAATTTTGATAAAGAGACTAACTAACCTATACAATATCTTTGCACACCTGGCTGATGTTAAACAAGAGCAGTGAAACATGTGATTCCACATGGCAAGAATGGATGATCAGTTGGCTCAAATAAAGCGACATATTCCTTGTATCACTATGTCTTCTACTCCTCCAAGGTCCAATGCATTTGACCCTACCCCAAGATACTCTTTTGATTAATAGTTCTTAGATGGTTATTGCCAGTTTTGTTTGGTATGATATTTACATAGACTCTCTGGTGATGCTAGAACAATTAAACTCCTTTTAGTTTTGGTCTTGCTACTCTATTGACAGATGACCAAAATACTTGGTTTCCCATTGGGCGGGTTGAGACCATCTGCCATAAAGCTTGATGGTGATGAATAGATGATATATGTATTGGCATTTTGGTCGATGTGAAGTAATAAAATATAACTTACAAAAAAATAAAAAAATAAATATTTTATCGTTATAACTTTAATAACATATATATATATATATATAATATATATATATATATATATATATATATATATATATAATATATATATATATATATATATATATAATTAAAACATCTTTTTATTTAAAATTGTAATTCAAAACTAATAATTGTGTCTAGAGGATAGTAGAGATGTAAAAAAACATTTTGGCCAAGACAAATAAAATAAAATTTAAATAAAAACACACACGAAATTAATATTATATTTATAATTATAATTAATAATTAAATTAATCTAGATCCATCTTAATTTGGATCTACCATGTATTTAAGGATAAAACCTCTTGAAATACAAACCTCTTTAAAATGAAAAGAGATTTGATCCCTCAGAACCAATCCAAAATTAAAATAGATCTCAACTTCTTTCATATCAAAATCTTAAAATTATAATTAAAAAAATTAAACCATTAACTTTTTAAATATGTTTTTAATTTTAAAAATATAAAATAATACATATTAATTAACTCGTAAATTGAACAAATATATATATTTATTGAAATCCCTTATATCCCTTGATTTAGGTTGCTAAAACTTTTATAATTATATATTCTTTAGAATCTCGTAGTAACAAGCAGTTATAAAGAACTTTTGATCGTTCGAACTGAAACAAAACTTTCATAATCGTTACTTTAACCATAAGAAATGAATTTAATAATTTTAATGGTTTTAAATTAATAAAATTTTAAAAATATATTATTTTGTTTTTTATTGGATTTAGATGGGTCAATATATACCGTTAATTTAAGAGCTTAGTTTTTTGGATATAAGGAAATAAAATAATAGCCCGAGCCCAAGAGTCTGGCAGCATGTTTTTTTGGACATAAGGAAACAAAGTAATAGCCCTAGCCCAAGACTCTGGCAGTATTTGAGAGTAGTGAAAGTATGTAATAGTCCTAGCCCAAGACTCTGGCAGCATTTGAGAGTAGTGAAAGTATGTAATAGCCCTAGTCCAAGATTCTGCAGCGTTTGAAAGTAGTGAAAGTATGTAGAGTAATGAAAGTATGTTTCTTTATAAATCATAAGAGATAAATTAATCAAAAGGATATGAACCTCTAATCTTATAGTTTAAGTTTACATGGTACTTCAAAATATGGCATTTGAGAATGGTAAAGCTTGTTTCTTTATAAATCATGGTACTTCAAAATATGGCATTTGAGAATGGTAAAGCTTGTTTCTTTATAAATCATAAGATATAAATTAATCAAGAGGATTTGAATCTCTATTCTTATAGTTTACATGGTACTTCAAAATATGGCAGGTCTTATTCCCAATTATACTACCTTACAAGAACTTTAAGATTATAGCTAAAAATATATATTTTATAATTTTTATTAAATTTGTATTTAATTTAAAAGATAATAATTAAAGTAGTATTGTTATATTGTCACTGTGTTGGGTGGGAGGATTGTGTCCCATGTTTGAAGTGACTCTCTACCCCTCCTCACGGACCAAATGAAGCTAATAAATAAGATATCTAAATATCATTAATTTAATCATATAAGTTAAATGGCTAATGAAGGATGTTAGGCTCCACCCCTCCTCACGGACCAAATGAAGCTAATGAATAAGATATCTAAATATTATTAATTTAATCATATAAGTTAAATGGCTAATGAATGATGTTAGGCCCAATTTTACTGGAGTTAAATAATCAAAGAACATTCTTTAATCCTACATTTTTAAAGTCATGGTTCTTTCTCATCTTAATCTTTCTTTTTCTAATCTTGCTTTTTCACAATAATGGTTCCTTCCTACTTTAATTCTACTTTTTTTACATCAATGATTATGAAGCACAATCTAACTTTTTCACATCAATGCTTATGAAGCACATTCTAATTTTTTTACATCAATGGTTATAAAGCACGTGTTGTTTTTTTAATAGTAATGACCAAATAACTAATAATAATCCTACGGATATCTACTCCTTAAACCTAATCAATACAGACTAAACATATTATTTTGACCAATCCAATTTACATGAAAAAATTAACGACCCACCTCAACTACTCAATCTACTAAAATAAAAATAAAAAAACAATATCAATAATTAAAATAAAATTTAAAATTTAATATAACACTTTATTTTATATATATATATATATATATATATAATATATATATATAATATCTCACTTCTCCAAATAATCAATCGGAGAAATCATATTTAAAATAAACACCCCTATCTACTTAATAAATCAATTGAAGTTTAAAGTTTGAAAAGTTTGATTAAACATTTCTCACCATTTTTATTAGGTAAATGGATTTTGGATTGAGTGTATATTAATGAAAGTTTAAACTTTTAAATAAAAGTTGGTTACTTATTTAAAAGTTGAGGTTAAGTATTAGTAAGGAATAGTTTGAAATATGATATTTTAATTTAAAAAAATTATTTTTTTAATGTAGTTTTTTTATATGTTTATTATAATTAAAAAGGATTCTTAAATTTAATTATATAAATGTTTTTGGTTTTTGAGTGGTATTTTAAATGATTTAATTTTAATATTAAGATTTATGAATGGACATTATATTTGTTTTTAAATTATAATAGTTTAATTGTAGTTTTATAAGATAATGGAAGGAGTATTTATTTAAAATCTTTATAATTTATTTAACATTAGGAAAAAATATCTCGGATTCGGGTGTTTAACATGGTTTTCAGTACGTGGGCGTCTTGGTGGGTTGGTGCATGGCTTATTACCACCACCATCTGGCCTCGCGTGATGCCAGTAATTAATCCTTTAGTGAATATCTTCAATGCTGCGTTAATGCAGCTCGTTCCTCCATACTAGCCTGCAAGCTCATCTGTCATGGCGCTCCTCCAAGAACGCATTCTTGCTCCTCCCCTGCGCTCGTGTTGCTCCCTTGCTATCGCAGAGCCTCGCTCTCGAACCAGCCCAAGGAATTGTTGGGCTCGGGATTACTGTGTTGATTTATCGCTGGGACTTCATGTTTCTCAAAGCCCTTTCTACATATTCAGTTGTAAGTTGTCCTCTGTCTTTCCCAATGCTCCTCTGCGTGCTAAAGTTGAGCCCCTTTCAGTCCCCCCTGCCTTCACAGTATTGATGCCTGTTCAGCACGTCCTGTTCTTTTCATTATGCCTAGATTGCGCCAAAGAATGAGCTGCAGGAGGGGAAGTTCCCATGGGCGAGTTATCCACCAGCCCTCCTCCTCCACTTCGGACTCCTCGTCTTATTCCTCGAACTTCTGCTCTGATCGCTATCCCGTTACCAGGAGTGGTCGTGGACGGGGTCAAGCGCAGCATAATTCAGCAGCGCACTCTCATAATTCTCAATCTCACACCGCTTGTTTTCAGTTCCCCTGTACACTCAGCAATTTCTCCTTCTTAGCTTCAGTCACCATTGAGCTTCGAGAGGATACTTCTGGTCTGGTTGTTGTGACACCAGGGGTGACTCTGGAGACAAGGGCAGAAGATAAGTATGGCACTTCTCAGATTGACAACAAGCAGAGTAAGGATCCTGGTGGCACTGCAACCCAGGACATGAACATTCAAGCTGGTCCGAGCATCCCTACTGGTGGCGGTTCTTCAGGCAAAGAGGACCATCCCTCTGAGGATGAAGATCCCTACAAATATGGGTGTCGCATCGTTGAAGAGTCACCTTCCACCTCTCATGAAGCTTAATCAGGTATGTGTGCAAGGGTTTTTGAATCTTTGTTGCTCAAAGGTGCTCAATTCCCTCCTATTTTATAGTCTTTATATGCTCCACAGTTCTCATGGTCAGACCTTTTTTCTAAAGTTAAATTGTCGGTTTCCCCTGCGTGGGCGGCATTCTTCTAACTGTGTCTTTGGGTCTTGGTTACAGTTACAGTTGTTTAATGGGTCAGATTTCAGTTTTGATTTGGACAGTGTTGCCCTGTTTATTTGTACAGGCCCAGTCAACTTGTTTTGGTCTTTGAATTACCTCTGGTCAGTCTTCAGTTTCGATATTGTTGTTTTCTGTTTCTATGAACTAGTCATGGTCATGGTCCTAGAAGTTCTTATGGTCAGTCTTCAGCAGGTATTTTTGGTCAGTGTTCAGCTATGTAATGTGAGCATGCCGCATCTCTGAGCTAGACTTCTCGAGGCCGTGGCCTCTTTGTAAAGATATTTTTGTATCAATATAGGACAAATTCTAAAAAAAAAAAAAAAAAACAAAACAAAACAAAACAAAAACAAAAACAAAAACAAAAACAAAAACAAAACAAAACAAAACAAAACAAAACAAAACAAAAAACAAAAAACAAAAAACAAAAAACAAAAAAACAAAAAAACAGAAACAAAAACAAAAAACAAAAAACAAAAAACAAAAAACAAAAAAAAAAACATTAGAAAAAAATAATGGTGCAAAATTATACAAATGTAATTGTAAAATCAATTTAGATTCATCTAAGATGATCAAAATCTACATGAATACCATGAGTTCTCATAAACCTAGAGCTCAAAAACTACTGGTAAATTGACCAAATCATGTTTACCTTAACTATCCAACAAAAATTGATAAAAAATATTAAATATAAAGTAAGATTTTTATTTTTATTATTTTAGTTTGAAGTTATTTTTATTTTAACATAAGGTTATTTTTATTTTTATTTTATTTTCATTGAGTCAAAATGTTTACAAGGCATTACATTATATTACATCATCTCTACCATACTAGGCTCGAGAGCACCTCTTGGTGCAAATATTCAAATTTCTAATGATTTTATATAGTTTCTATAGATTTTTGGCTATTTTTAAGATAAAATAATTGTATACTATAAATTTGAACGAATCATTTTTAGATAATAAAAAATGGCAAATAATTTTTTTTTAGAAGAAGCATGGAAAACTAACCAACCTACTCATACTATCCCCTAAATTTTTCATGATTTCTAATTCAAAATAAGTTATCAAATATTGACAACCAGTATAGATTCATCTTTACTATGGATCTACCAATGGCTTAGAGGAATCAAATTTCTAAGGTGCAAACTTTTCCTCAAGTTTTCCACTCAAAAATTGGTTTGCATCTTTAGAGATTTGATCCCTCTCCGGGCTTGATAGAATTGAAGTTAAAATGGATCTATGTTGGTTTATGAGCGGGGGGAAACATGCGAGAAAACTTAATTAGTTTTATTTAATATTTCCCCTCATTACCATTCTCATGAGGGTGGGGGTGAGGGGAAATATGGGAGAAAACTAATTAGGAAGGTGTGGGAGGGGGTAAATATGGTAGAAAACTCATAAGGGTGGGGTTCTAATTAAGTTTTCTCCCATGAGAGTGGGGGTGAGGGGAAATGTGGGAGAAACTAATAAGGAAGGTGGGGGAGGGGATAAATATGGTAGAAAGCTAGGAGGGTAGGGCCCTAATTAAGTTTTCCCCCATATTTCGCCCTATCCCCACCCTCACCCTCACTCTCCTAATTTGTTTTTGGGTAAAGGGAAATATGGGAAGAAACTTAATTTCAATTGTTTTATCTCTTTATGTAAAGTTAATATGAAATTATGTTACTTAATATGAACATTTAAATATTTTATTCATGATTGGGAGTGAATATGTGTGTGTGTGTGTGTCAACTTAAGTTTGACCATGACAAGAATTACATGTCTCCCTCATATTAGATTGTCAATACAAACCTTTTCGTCTAATAATGCTTTTAAATGGAACTAATCAAATATGTACCCATGAGGAATAATGTTTTTAAATAAAACTAACCAAATATGTATCCATGAGGTGTAGACTAGTTGGTTTGAGTGGGGCTTAGTCCCCAGCAGGCCTCAGGTTCAAACTTCATGGGTGGGGTTGAGGATGGAAACCACTGTTCAGGGAATTAAACTATCCCAAAGGGCATCAAAGCCTAACCAAGCTTTAAACAATCCTAGTGATAGCATTCCACTAGATGGTAGATTGGTGTTCCATCCAATAGATGAGTTAGCACCAACCCAAACTCAAATTATTTACCAAACAAAATAAAAAATAAAGATTAATGACTCTAGATTGAGCACAGAAGGAATTGCACATCTCCCTCATGTTGGGCTACAAAATGCGCCTCTTGGTGCAATAAAGTGACATGGTGAACTCTATTCAAGACTTTTTTCCAATTATGAATCTGCTAAGATCCTCAAGTTTCTCTTAATTCAATGGATTACTAGAAACTTTTCCCTTGAAATTTAAGTACTATGTCTCTCTTTCTCTCTTTACCATGTTTGAAGTGCCTCCAATATCTAGTTATAAAATCTTTATTCAAAATATAATCTCCCATTACATTCATTATATGAGATAAACTAGCATATCCTTGAAACTAGAGTATGGATTCTCATGGCCCAAGTGCTAAGGAAGGGTTTGCTTTATATACAAGCTGCTTGACAAACTCAGGTAGTCCAATGCATTGCAATTAGATCATATGGGTGTACCCACGTCCATGGTTTTGTGCTTATGGCCAATAGTGTAGAAGTTCGCTATGGTTTGTGCAAAGTGGTGTCATGGAGGAGGCCTTATATTGACGAACCAGTGCTTGCGAACTCTAATGGTGCTAAGATTTATGGGATTGTGAGGTTATGCAAGAGGGGAATGAATCTTATAGATGCAAATATATGAGGTATTTGGCAAGCCCATTTAAACAAGTACGACTCCATATACTAGTTAAATGAAGGTAATATTTCTATTATCATGTATTTAGTTAATTTCCTTGTGGGTGATGTTGGAAATATTTTGGGTTAATTATTCTTTATATTTATTACTCTGTGGATAGATGGCATATGGCACCAATTGTTTGCATTTTGTTTAAGGTGGAACTGCCTCTATGGATTCAATTTTTTTTCTATGTTTTATGTAAGAGTATTAGGTCTTTAGGCATTCTTGCTAAGTGGCACTAGCACTACCCTTTCTCATTGGTCACATTATGGATTTTGGTAGAAGGGACTAGCACTACCCTTTGTTTACAAGTATGTTATTGTATCAGGCTTGTTGGCATGACTCTTCAAGAGATCCTCAAGTCCTCTTAGATGGGGGAAACCCAAAGTCAATGAGGATGGTGTCAATCTCATAGGCATGTCTCTCTATGCCCTTAGGAAACATGTGTGAAGGGTGTAAAACTAGTTAGGCAACACTTTCATCAAAATATTTATGTATAATTTCAAGACAAATTTGAGGACTTCAATAATTTAGTCAAGCAAAGTTGCCAGGGTACCACTATTCAACATATGAAGGTTGAGTTCCATAGTTGGGTAGATGATATTTGTTTTTCTCAATCACAAGATAACAAGATATTTAGAGCAATGGAGTTTTACTAGTAGGCCAAAATAGTAGTTTCCATTGCTCTAGAAAAGTGGAAATTCTATGAACCTAAATACATCAACAAGTTGTAAAGATTGGTGGCTAAGTTTACCATACTTTGAAGAGTTTCCTTTGGTCTTAGTTCAAATTTATAATGAAAGGTTAGATAAAGAGGAGACTATGGAGCTCCTAAGCACATCTACCTCCAAAGAAACTAGCTCTATTCCTATCATGAAAATGAATTGAAGGAACATAAATCTTACAAAAGAAAAGAACAAAAAGCCTCCCTTTAATCAAACCCTCATGATATGTCTCTTTCAATATATCTCTTTTTTTATTTATCTATACAATTAAAGTCTTTAGGACAAAAAGTCTCCCTTTAATCAAACCCTCATGATATGTCTCTTTCAATATATCTCTGTTTTGTTTATATATACAATTATACTTCGTATTGGTTTATTAATGCGAATCTAAATCTCTATATAGTATAATTAAATTTATTAAAATACATTTTCAACTATCTAATTTATTTTAATTCACTAATTAAATACAAAACTAAAATCTAAATTCTTTTTTAATAAAACTCAATCATTTATACCTATACCATCTTTTATATAAATATAAAATGGAGTCATTTACTAACAAAATCAAATAAACTATCAAGCTTCTCGTTAGCTAAAAGGATTGTAAAACTTGATGGTAAAATTTAAAAAGAATGATATATGTGAAACCTAACTAAAATCTAATTTCTTTTTATATAGAACTCAATCATCTATACCTATACTATCTTTTATATAAATCTAAAATTAAGTCATTTATCAACATCAAAATTATATATATAGTTTGTGAAATTTAAATTATTATTTTTTCATCGTGGATTATAGATTTTTAGAGATTTAATGATTAATTAATAGTTGTAATATTTGTCTGAGATAATTTGAAGGTGTTATTATTTGTCTATTAAACAAAATTTAATAGTAAAATATTAAAAAAAAAATTAAATAATTTATAGTAATAAATTTTAATTATTAAATTATTTTTTTGGATTATTTTACAATATTATTATATAGTTTGGTTAGGCTTAATGTTAAGAGTATGTGTTTTTCTTTAAAAGTTTTAAATTCAAAACACGCAAAATAAAGTATGCAATGCTTTCATAGACTTAATGAATCCCTTATCTCATAAAACAAAAATATCATATCAGCCAAACTTGAATATCTAATTTAATCGTAAACTTATTAAAAATAAATTTAATATAAAAATAAATAAAATGTTTATATTCCTTATTGATCCATTACATAATTAACAGTTCCAAACATTCAATAAAATAAAGGCCTATCATTTTTCATTTCGCAAAGGTAATATTTTTTCTCTTACTCACAACTATAGCGAACACATACAATATATATATAATATATATATATATATTATATTATAATATATATAATTATTTATTGGGGCTAAACTTCCCATAAATCAACCTTAAAAAAAGGATGGCTTGTATGAAAAATTAAAAGTCTAACTTTGTGATGACGTGGCAATAGATGGATAAGAAAAAAGCACTTAATAAAATATGAATATATCTTTTAAACAATTAGGTTTGTATATTAAGACTTTGAAAATATAACTTTTGCAAAGAATTTCGAGAAATAAATATTGAAATATATATACAAGTTAGGTGGATATAATATTTGGTATCGTAATGAAGGTCGGGAAATCTACTTATAAAATTTTAACATTACTTGACCATTGTATAATTCTTAGGATTAGGTTGAAAAAAAAAAAATTACCCGAAGGCATTTTTACAATTCAATATAATATTACCATAGACTTTGGCATTTTTATAGTTCAATATAATATTACCATAGACTTTTTCAAATTAGTATTTTTTAAATAATTTATTCATTTAAATCCATCTCTACGCAAAATATTTTTCACCAATAAAAGGGAATTCACGTGGGGGCATAATAAAATAGATTAGAATCTTATCTTTGATACTCGTAGCTTTCAATTGTTTGATTAACCAGATTCTAATTGTTTTATTAATATAGATTCTATGAGTAATAATTATTAAAAAAATCAAATTGATAAGGTTTTTGTTTTTTTTGTTTTTTTATTTTATTTTTTAATTTAAAATTATAAGAATTGTTATTGTTATTTTATCTATTAGTTTAAATTTATTTTAAAACTTGATTGTGATTTATTAAGGATCCAGTGTTCAAAATTTTAAATGTAAATTTCTATTTATTAATATTTAGGTTGGGTTATATATAATTTTTTTTATATTATAAAATTTTATTTAGTAAAGAAATTGGGGTTAAAATGAATTTAATTGTAGTTTAATTTATATATATATAAAGTTAAGAATAGTTATTATATTAAAAGATATTGAGTTAAAGCTTATTTTAGATATATAATTTATATGAGCAAGTTGAAACTAATAGACAAAGTCAAAATGAAGTATGTATCAACCACTATCTATAGAATTTTGACTTTGAAGTTTTTGAACAAAATGTTACAATATCTATTGTACATTAGACAATACTGACCTAACAAAAAACAAAATTTACAAAGCACCAAAATGTTACATTAAACCATGAGGAGTTATTCCTCCACTTTGATTTCTATGTCTCCTTATTAACCATTAAGGAAGGGGGACATATCCATTTTGCCCCCGCCACCAAAGTTCACATTGATTTGGTCTTAACCCCAAATTAGTCATGTGATCAACCTTGGAGTTGTTTGATCTGAGAACATGGAGACATTTATTCTTGGGATAGATTAATTTTACTTACCTTTGTATATTAGAGGAGAGACATTGAATATAAATGGTGAATTATATTCAAGGAATCACCACAAACAATCACCTCTTGAACTCTTAGATTCATAATTTACCTCAAACCATAATATAAGGTGTATGTCACCTAAACCCAAAGCATACTTATGTTCTTCATTCTGAGGGCAAAAAATTACCCCTGCCTGCCCCGCCCCCTCCATGAGAATTATTTCTTGAATATTTCCAAAGTCGTCCTCTCCATGCCCCCCATCTCCTACTATATATGCATATATTTGCATCACATTTAGCGTCAAGATCTCATCAATAAGGTTGAGGTGGCGATTTGTGGGTGTGCAGGCCATGCACCCACTTAACCCTTGCATGTGGCATCTTATGAAGTTGGACAATCCTTAATTCCCTCCTTGATCGTCATACCAAGTTCCTTGATGGATATAAGGTGGGGAGAGTTAATGGATATCGTGGTCAATCGATCCCTCAGGCATGGGAATTCACTAGTCTAAAGGTGGCATTCATGGCTAGTGTTCATATATAATATGGAAAGTATTGGTTCGAGGGTGTGCCCTTGAGAGTCGGGACGACCTTTCTATTGGCTAGTGAGCTTTCCACACCTCTATAAACTCCAATGATGTTGAGAATTATTTCAAACTTGTGAGCCTCCTGCTCAATGTTGGGAATGTCATTTGCCTCATCTCATTCAAAGGGAAATCGTAGGGAAAACTCCTGCCTTTTCTTGGCTCAGCCTCCTTGTTCCGTGTAATAGGACATGAGGAATGTTTCCCCTTTGGTGCGTTAGTGGCTTTTCTTAAATCTCAAGTAGTTAGGTTGGAAGTTTTGCTAGTTAATGTTAAAGTTCTCATCTTCAAATTCGAGGCTTCTCTGCCACCCAGCGTGCTTCCTGCAACTTTTTTCGTGGAAAGGGGTGGTGTTGTGTTGTGGGCATCATCGTTGGTGCAACTTCATGCATCCCAGGTCTTACGTATTTTTCATAGGTATAATTTCTCCTGTGTAAATCCTAACTTCTTTGGTGCCCTTAGTTCTATTTGCTTTGTTTTCTTAGTTGGGAAACACCCTCTCTTTCTTCCATTTTGTCACCTTCCCTATGCTGAAAAATTCTGCATCGCCTCCTTATGCGGGTAGCTCACCTAGTTCAAATCTATCCCCCCTATCTACAAGCTCTTTTGGCTCCCTATCCATGATATTTGGTCGCTCTTTGTATCTAAATTCTTGTTAAGCACTCAATTTCCGTCCCTTATGGAGAGAAAAGACTATACTTCTTCAACCTCAGGTCGCATAAACCACTGCAATTTTTGTCCCCAACCCCCCATCAAATGTGAAGATGAGAATGCAAAACTTCATAAGAAAAATAAAAAAACTCCAAGCAAAAGCAAATCAACTTGAAGATGAGCTCGACATTATTCATCATCAACTTGCAAAATAACTTATGATCACATTTTGTAAGTTTATTGTTGTGTAGTTAGTTTTATCATGCCTAGAGCTATAGTAATGTTAGCAATATGTAAATTTTATGGGCTAGCATGCTTGACGAAGTTTTTTAATTTCCTCTCATGTTTTATGTTGAAGATCTTAAAACCAAATGCAAAATTTTCCCAAATATTTGGATGTGACCAAGTGCACAGATTTGATGCCAAAATTACTCATTTTTGTCATATATATATAGATATTCAAATAAAAATTCCATACCACACATACTTGAAATTATATTACAAAATAGATATAAGAATTTTTAATATAGATGTCAAGTTTTTCACTTAGTAATTATTTATCCTATGTATGCTTTTTATGTTAAAGATACTACTTTATTTTTTTAAAATTAACAATCGTGTAATCATTATAATCTCATAACATACCATTGATTTCAAATGTTGGTGTCATTACTATAATTTCAAAAAAAAACAAAATTCTGTACTTA
>APFE031299616.1:75511-98258 GCA_000404065.3 Pinus taeda | reverse complement strand
ACTAATTGTCGTGACAATAAGGGGTCTTTCGGGGAGTTACAAGAAGGCTCTTGAATGCCAATGTCCATTTCTTCCCATATATATACATATATGTGGAGATTTTTTGACACCTCTTAATTTTTTTCTCAAAAATTTAATTTATTATTTCTATCAAAACTCTTCGTTGTCTATCAAGGTGTCAATTTGTTTTGGATGGCCAAACTCACCTAAATTCAACCATTTTTTTCTAGAAATCTGACAGTAGGAGTGCTTGAATCGTGTCTTTGATGGTGAAAATGGATTCAGCACCATCAAAACCCTTGGGTGCCCAAAATGTTGAAGCTTGACAGTTATAACCCAATTTTCCAAAAAATTATGCCAGATTTTATCAATATTGTGACAGAATTTCCACTAAAAAAAATGAAATTTAATAATGACACATTAAATTGGGGTTTCTTTTCCCTTCCTTTTCAATTTTGACATCATTATGAATTTCTTGCAATATGTATTTCCTTCTTCTATGGGATTGTTGTGATCTTGATTAATTCAGTCTTTCCAAGATCTATGGGATTTTTGTGATCTATTTCTCTATATAATCTACAACAAAAAGTAATGTTCTTGTAGTTAAGATCTTGATATTCCATGATATTTCCTCCCATTCTAGGATTATCATATCTCAATGTCCCTTTATCAACTCTATCTCTACACAGACTCTTGCAAAATAAAGTAAGTTGTCATCCTCTTTATTGTCATCTATCTAGGAAATTGTGTATTATTTTAAATATATCCTCACAAAAATACATAAGCAATTTTGGGAGCTTCATCCATAAAGTGTTTGAGGAGATTTTTCATAGTTTTTGAATTAAAATCTTGGGTCTATAGAGTTAGAAGGAAGGAGTTTAGTATATTAGAAATTTATAGAGTTAGGAGGAAGGAGTTTAATCTATTAGAAGCCTATATAGTTAGAAGGATAGAATTTAATCTATTAGAAGCCTAACTCCGAGAATGTTGAGAGAATTGAACCCACAACCTCTCAATAGCAAAGATGCTTTAACAACGATGACCTAACCAACTTTATTAATCCTCAAAACTAAAAATAATAAAACTTATTAACTTAAGATATATCTAGTATTTATTTTATAATGTATAAAATGTATGTATAGATTAAAAAAAAATCTAATTAATGTAAAAGCAATGTCACATAAGAAAGAATATATCTATATATATATAGATAATGTATTTATAAATCTATGTAATGTATTCATATTTAGCAAGTTTTTATATTAACTTTTTTTCGCTTATTCTTTGAACTAGCCATTTTTTAATAAGACCAAACTTTAATAACAAGTTTTTTTTTTTTCTTTACTAAGAAGTAATTTTCAATACTAGGATTGGAAAACTAAAAAACTAAAAATACGTTTTTTATAGTATTTATTATATATATATTATATATATATATTTATAATATATATATTTGAAAGAATGGATTTTATTTATATTCTTCAAGCATGCTTTCTTCTTTTTTTACTCCTGTCGTGCACGGAAGGGTCTTTCGGGGAGTTACCTTGAAGGCTCTGAATGCTACATTTACCTTTTTCTTCCCATAATATATTACAGTAATATGTGGAGATTTTTTGACACCTCTTTCTTAAATATTTTTTTGAAAAATTTAATTTATTATTTCTATCAAAACTCTTCGTTGTCTATCAAGGTGTCAATTCGTTTTGGATGACCAAACTCACCCAAATTCCACCATTTTTTTCTAAAAATCTGACAGTAGGAGTGCTTGAATCGTGTCTTTGATGGTGGAAATGGATTCAACACCATCAAAACCCTTGAGTGACCAAAATTTTGAAGCTTGATAGCTGTAACCCAATTTTCCAAAAAGTTCTATCAGATTTTATCAAAATTGTGACAGAATTTCCTCTAAAAAAAATGAAATTTAACAATGACACATTAAATTGGGGTTTCTTTTCCTTTTCTTTGCAATTTTGACTTCATTATGAATTTCTTGCAATATGTGTTTCCTTCTTCTATGGGATTGTTGTGATCTTGATTAATTCAGTCTTTCCAAAATCCATGGGATTTTTGTGATCTATTTCTCTCCATAATCTACAACAAAAAGTAATATTCTTGTAGCTAAGATCTTGATATTCCATGATATTGCCTCCCATTCTAGGATTATCATATCTCAATGTCCCTATATCAACTCTATCTCTACACAGACGGTTGCAAAATAAAGTAAGTCGTCATCCTCTTTATTGTCATTTATCTAGGAAATTTTGTATTATTTTCAATATATCCTCACAAAAATACATAAGCAATTTTGGGAGCTTCATCCATAAAGGGTTTGAGGAGATTTCTCATAGTTTTTGAATTAAAATCTTGGGCCTATAGAGTTAGAAGGAAGGAGTTTAGTATATTAGAAATTTATAGAGTTAGGAGCAAGGAGTTTAATCTATTAGAAGCCTAACTCCGAGAATGTTGAGAGAATTGAACCCATAACCTTTCAACAACAAAGATGCTTTAACAACGATGACATAACCAACTTTATTAATCCTCAAAACTAAAAATAATAAAACTTATTAACTTAATATTTCTAGTATTATTTATAAGTATAAATGCATGCATAGATTTAAAAAAAAATCTAATTATGTAAAGCAATGCACATAAGAAAGAATAGTATCTATATATACTAGATAATGCATTCAAAACTAGCAATGTATTCATATTAAAACATTAATTATTTTTTTTCGTTATTTGATCTAGTAATTTTTTAATAAGACCAAATTTTAATAAAAAGTTTTTTTTCTTTACTGAGCAAACAATTTTCAAATACTAGATTGGGAAAGCTAAAAAATAAAAAATCATTCCTCTCTCTCTCTCTCCTCTCTCTCTCTCTCTCCTTTATATATATAATAATATATATATAATATAATATATATATTATATATATATATTACAAAAAGACACAAAATATACAGAAAGACCAAGGAGGTATGACCCACCAATAAGACACGCCAACCAAAGCCTTGTTCCCGAGCCATAATCTCAAACAACAGGCCGAGGGCCCACAAAACAAAACAAAAAGTCCACATAAGACCATTCAATCCTACTCAACAGATCTAGCGGCCGAGACTCAATTCGGGTGACTAACAAGCACACCCTTTAGCCATCAATTCGGACCCGATGAGCCCAATGAACCATATTTAATAAGTATATCGGGTCCGTCTGGGGCTCTAACCTTCGAGCACTTTATCTGCCCGAAATCCACCATTTGCGCGCTATCCCGATGAGGCTGTGCAACTAGCACAGAATTTAACCTTTGATTCGGACCCGAAGCTGGATTAATCTCCCGCCTATATAATTTCGGGTTCGGTTTCCTTGTTATCCTTCTTTCTGTTCTCCACGTGAAATGCATTGGATTGCTGCGATGTTGTCAACCTACTTCCCTTTTATCTGCATCTATGTCCCAATGAAACAGGGTCCGAGTTCTAATCTTGATGTAATTAGGGTCCATAAGTATATCTCTGGCCCACCTAATCTTGTTTGTATCCTCTGGCCTGAGCACCATTAATATATATATTTCCCGCCTAAAAGCCCAATGGATACTTACCCGCACTTTTCCATAAACTAATTTTCCATGTGGACCAAATTTCTTTGTCTCCCACAGTCTTCATCCTACTTATACTCCTTGCTCTGATAGAGCTCTCTGTCTAAGGTCACATGTCCCTCAAATGTCCTTGGGGAGTACTTGTCCAGTCATATCTTACATTGGTTTTTGAATAAAGCACGCCTTCGTTTGCCAAGATATCCACTAATTTATTGGCCGTTCTCTGCACATGGATAAAACTAATGGTTCTCATATTTGCAGGTGGGATTGAATGCGTTGATAAACTTGCAGTAACCTCCAGTGTCTCGACACTTTGTTTAGTGTTGATCCATTACCAATTTTCTTGACCGAATTAATTATCAATTCGGAATCAACTTCAATTATGATGTTATGTAGATTTGAGTCCCTTAGGATTTCTAGGCAATGTTTCATGGCCATGAGCTTTGCCATGTTGTTGGTGGCCTTCCCCAAATGACAGTGAAAGATGGTTTTTATGAAACCTCTTTCATCTCTTATGACTCCTCCATACCCAGCCGATCCCGGGTTTCCTTTTGAGGCTCCATCTATATTGCATTTCATAAAACCCTGAGGTGGAGGTTGCCAGAATTCCTTATCAGCTGTTATATTACTTACTGTCTTGCTGTTGCCCTTGGGGGTAAGCCCCTGCAGTCCCAAATTTAGAAGTATCTGCTCACCCTCATCTTGAGGTTGGTTATCAGGGAGATTTTTTAAAAAGGTTCCTATAGTCTCTTTGAGTTGTCTTGTGATCTGAGTCATGATGCTCTGTGGTGACCCAATCTTGTTCTTGAAGATTCCGTTGTTGCGCTCTTTCCAAACATCCCAGATTATGAATCCTGGAACCAAAGCCCATGATTTGTTGATTATTTCATTTACTGAGAAATTTTTCCTCCAATTCTTCAAAGTCCTGGTAATGTTGTCGATGTCCCTGTCTGTTTGTTTAAAGATTGAAGCCACCCAATTCCATAAGGTGGAGGTGAAAGTGGATAGGTTGAGAAGGTGATCCATAGTTTCTTCCTGTAATTCACATAGTTGGCACCTGGATGGTCCAGCTACCCCTCTTCTCCTAAGATTTTCCCAAGTCGGAATTCTTTTATGTTGCACTAGCCACATGAACAATTTAATTTTCATCCAGTTTTGGTTTTGCCATAGGTCCTTCCATATCTTATCAGGGTTTAGCAAGTCTAGCCCCGGGGTTGTTGGTGGCCTTCCCCAAATGACAGTGAAAGATGGTTTTTATGAAACCTCTTTCATCTCTTATGACTCCTCCATACCCAGCCGATCCCAGGTTTCCTTTTGAGGCTCCATCTATATTGCATTTCATATAACCCTGAGGTGGAGGTTGCCAGAATTCCTTATCAGCTGTTATCTTACTTACTGTCTTGTTGTTGCCCTTGGGGGTGAGCCCCTGCAGTCCCAAATTTAGAAGTATCTGCTCATCCTGATCTTGAGGTTGGTTATCAGGGAGATTTTTTAAAAGGGTTCCTATAGTCTCTTTGAGCTGTCTTATAATCTGAGTCATGATGCTCTGTGGTGACCCAATCTCGTTCTTAAAGATTTTGTTGTTGTGCTCTTTCCAGACATCCTTGATTATGAAGCCTGGAACCAAAGCCCAGCTTTGTTGATTATTTCATTTGCTGAGAAATTTTTCCTCCAATTCTTTGAAGTACTAGTAATGCTGCCAATGTCCTTGTCTGTTTGTCTAAAGATTGTAGCCACCCAATCCCATAAGGGGGAGGTAAAAGGGAAAAGGTTGAGAAGGTGATCCATAGTTTCTTCCTGTAATTCACATAACTGGTACCTAGATGGTCCAGCTACCCCTCTTTTCCTAAGATTTTCCCAAGTTAGAATTCTTTTATGATGCACTAACCACATGAACAGTTTAATTTTCATCCAGTTTTGGTTCTGCCATAGGTCCTTCCATACCTTATCAGCGTTTGGGAGGTCTAGCCCCAGGGCTATTCACTTGGCCTCTTTGAGATTAAAGTTTCCTTCATTGTTTTTACCCCATCTTAGTTGACCTGGAGATGTTGATATTAGAATCTTTCTATGTTCCAAGATGACTGTTAGAGCTTCTGCCTAGGATTTCAATGGGGAGTCATCTCTATACACTAGGTTCTTCCATTTCTCCATTTTCCATCACTTCTTTCCTGATCCCAAAAGTCATTTACTTTGAGTAACCCTTTATTGTCACTTTCATTTTTAAGGTTGAAAAATTCTTCTTTTAACAGTCTAGGTTCCTGTTGCTAATTATCTTCCCAAAACCAAGCGAGGTTTCCATCTCTAATTTCCCACAAACTGTGTTTCTGAACTATGGCTCTATTTTCCCATGTTTTGTTCCAAATGTGGGAGCCTTTGATGAGTCCCATAATCCTAATGTAATCCCTTTCTTACGAATTTCTTGCATATTTCTGTTTCCATACTTTGGCCCAAGGGGAAACCGATTCTTTTAGCCATCTCCACCATAGTTTTGCCCCCAAGACTTTGTTTAGTGTTTCAGGGTCATCAAGTCCCAAATCTCCATATATCTTAGGCTTACATATTTTATCCCAGGCTACCAAAGCCCATTTCTTTTTCTCTTCCCCTTTGCCCCAAAGAAAATCCCTTTGGATATTTCTGATGTGTTGCATTACTCCTTTAGGAGCTAGAAGGACTGAGAGCATGAAGATGGGGACAATTTGTAGGATAGCTTTTGTAAGCACTAGTCGTCCTGCTATATTTAAAGATCTGATAGTCCATTTCTTGATTTTGTCTTGAAGTTTATTAGTAATCGGCTCCAAAATTTCCTTGTTGAGAGGTTTGCCTGTTAAAGGTACTCCCAAACATCTGAAGGGAAGTATATCCCTTTGAAAGCCTAGAATTATGGTGAGGTTTCTCTGAATAGCAATGTTAGTATTAAAAAAAAATCTTTGATTTGCTTAGGCTTACCTCTGTCCCGCAGCCATAGAAAAATCGTTCAGGATTTGTTTGAAGGCTTGAACTTCCTTGACTGTGGGTATACCCTGCAGCATGGTGTCATCCACAAATTGTTGATGGGTCAAGGCATCCCCATTTAAAGTGAGTTTGAGCCCTTGGATTCGGCCTTCTTCTTTGGAATATTTAATCGCATTGCCTAGCCCTTCCATCATGAGAATAAAGAGGAAGGGTGAGAGCGGATCACCTTGTCTGAGCCCTCTCGAGGGCTTAAAGGTCTTTGATGGTGAGCCATTTAGCAGGATATAAAAACTTGGGGTGGTTACAAGGGCCATTACCCATCTTACCTAGTTATGGTCAAAGCCATATGCTATCAGTACTTCCTTGATGTAAGCCTAGCTCAGCTTATCATATGCCTTTTCTAGGTCAAGCTGAATAGTCATACCTGCCTTCTTATTACTCTTAAGTGAGTGAACCACCTCTTGAGCTTGAATGATGTTATTAAGAATTTACCTGCCTTTCACATATCCAGTTTGCTCCTTAGACACAAGAGTTGGGAGCAGGGGCTTAAGTTTGTTCGCAATTTCTTTTGAAATAATTTTATACACCAAATTATATAATGCTATGGGTCTGAATCTGTCAGGTGTGATAGTATTCTCCTTCTTTGGAATTAGGGCTATGAAAGAGGAGTTGAGCACTTTCAGAAAAGTTTTTTTTTTCCTTAAGTCCTCCACCACATCGAGGATATCTTGCTTGACTATTTCCCAGCATGCTTTGAAGAAGTCAATGTTGAAGCCATCCAGACCTGGAGCTTTTCCATTTTGAATTTCATTGATAACTTAGCTGATTTCCTCTTCATTTATTGGCCTGTTAAGATTATAATTGTCTTCTCTTGTCACTAGCTTAGGAATGTGCTTAGTGAAATCCTTGATAAATTGGGATCTGTCTATGTGGGCCTCCTCGGTTATGCCTTGGAAGTGCTGAACCAGAACAATTTCTATTTCTTGGTGTGTAGTGAGTTGTTTTCCATAAGTATCTTTGATTTTAGAAATCCTGTTTTGCGACCTATGGTCCATGGTAGATTTGTGAAAAAACCTTGTATTTCTTTCTCCTTATTTTAACGATTGAACCCTCGATTTTTGTTTCTAGAAAATCTCCTCTTGCTTGCATAAGCCTTCCCATTCTTGTTGAAAATAATCAGCTTTTTCCTTACTCTCCTCGATGAAGCCCTCTGTAATGAGGGTTTGGTTAATATCCTGTAGATTTTGTTTTGCTACTTTTTTAGCTTCGAATATATTTCCAAATTCATTCTTATTCCAATCTTTTAGCCTTTGTTTAATGCACTATTTCAATCTCTGTTACAGAAGGAACATTTTAGTACCCTGAATTTGCATATCCTTTGTCCACCATCTTGCAATATTTCTGATGAATTCAGGATGGGTAAGCCACATGTTTTCAAACCAGAAAGGTCTGTTTCTTGGAGTTCCTATAAAGAACACTTCAAGTTGAATAGGCCTGTGGTCCGAGCCTCCAAAAGGAGGTATCATTACTACTAAGTTATGGCCTATGAGGATGAGGTCCTCCGAGATAATGAATCTATCCAGTTTAGAGGTCACTTAAGCTGCTCCTCCCCTCTTATTATTCCAGGTAAAGATACCATTACTTGTTTCTGTATCTACAAGCTTCATATTATTTATGAAATTATGAAAAGCTATAGAATCTTTGCCTAGTGATCTGGTTCCCCCTTTTTTTTCGTGAAAGATTTGATCATGTTGAAGTCCCCTCCCAGAATCCAGGGGATACCCGGATGCCTTCCTCTTAACTCCTCCAATGAGGTTAGAAGTCTGAGTTTATCTTTCGACTTTTGTGGACCATAAAAATTAGTGAGAAAATAAACTTCCTTGTCCCCCAAAGGTTGGATGACCACTGATAAATAGTTCTTGGATGCTTCAGCATCTAGGATACCTAGTTTCTGAGGGTTCTAGAGTGTGAGAATTCCTCTTGTTGCTTTGTCTGCTTTAACTTCTAGATATTCATATTTGATAAGCCATTTTCTATGTATCTCTCTTATCTTTTCTACTAAACATTTAGTTTCCTAGATGAAAATCATATCTGGTTTTTCTTCTTTCATTCTATTGCTAAGATTCCTTTGTTTCCTTTTACTTCCTAGACCCCTAATGTTCCATGTTGTGAGCTTCATTAAGAAAGATTTGTAAATGAGTAACTAGTTAGGTCTTTCATCTTACTTGAATCAATCATGAGTTTTCCACACTCTATCAGCAACTCATTCTATTTTTTCCTACCTCTTTTCCTGCCTGGGTTCCTAGGAGCTAGTCCCAGTGTTGCCTTCATTGTTTTCACCCCTTCGTTGTCCTGAATATCATGGTTTCTTTTGACTCCTGAACCTTTTTCCTGAGCTCTCCATAGGAATAGTTTTTGCACTCTATTAAACTCTTCTTATGGTAGCGAATCCATTCCTTTGGTAGTTCCCTACTCCAGGAACTTTTCCAGATCTAGATGCTCCCTATCAAGAATATCTTGCAATTCATGATCCTCTATTCCCACCTCAATCAAGGTAATCTCTTGGTCCCTATCAAGTTCCATAGTGTTCGGCCAATCCTCCTTTTGTTGATTGTTTTCATGTGTATCCTCCATGCTCTCTTCCTTTTCCTTCTCTACAGGGTTGTCCTATGGTGACTGGTTCGTTTTATCTTGCTCCTGTTCTTCTTCTAATACCTTGTACCTATTCTGATTTAACTACTTTTCCTCGTTGATTTTATTTTGGTACTTTCTCCCTCCTTTACCTCTGTTCCCCACTTTATTAAAGCTTTCAATTTCTTTCCCTGAGGTAGCTTTAGTTTTGCTTTCCATTTTGTTTAAGCGACAATCTCTGAATAGATGCCCATGTTCATGGCATTTGCGACATCTGAAAGGAACATGCTCATAGTCCACCGCTTGCACCCATTCTTCATAAAAAACGTCTAGAACTATTTCATCCGGTAGAGCTCCAGAGAGGTCCAACTCTATGCATATACGGGCAAAGGAGGTATACTTTCCCCACATAGTGGCCTCCGAAAATTTTACAAAATGCCCTAGTTTATTTCCTATTGCTTTTAATGATTCTGGTTGCCAATAATCCAGACATAGGGAATATAGCCTTACCAAACCAGGACTGAAGTGAATGTCTCACACTCTGAGACAAAATTCATCACCCAAGGCCGCATATAGAGGCCTGCAGCAGCATAAAATTAAGGCCCTCCTTCAAACACCCTGTCTTTATCTTCTATGTTTGTAAAAACTACAGTGAAGAAACCTTTAGATCCAAGGTGCAGATCTATATATCCCTTGGGTTTCCAATGATTCTTTATCCATGCCTATAAAGTCCTCTCTATTGGCCATAACCCCATAAATTTACAAATGACTGCATAAGTCGCCATGTGTTCCCTATGTGCCTGTAGCATTGGATCGCTTAATACGACTCGGGGTGTGATGGTTGCCCTAGGCTTACAAGGTCCAGTCCTATTTCTGGTGTCAACCTTCTAATTTTCTCCTTCTAATCGCTTTTCTCTTTTGACTTCCTCTTGCGTAGTTTCCTGCCCCTGTGAGCTTCTGTTTTCCTGTTTCCCTCCTCCTAAAACTCTGGTTTCAGCCTCCAGAGGTTTCTTGAATCGATTAGAAACTGCCTGACTATAGGAGGGAGTGGAACTCCCTCCATCTCGCCTCTCCATGGCGCCCAACACTGAACTTCTGCTGCAAACCCTAGCTCTGCGCATTTCTCCTCCCAACGTAAAACCCCCAGTTTTCAACAACCAGATTAAAATTAATTTTGTTTCTACACAATAAATTTATTTCTTTAGTCTCAAATTTAAAACGCATTACTATTAAAATATCCTTTTGTACAACCTTCACGTTCTCTTGCACATATCTCGTCTCTTGCATATGTTTAAAATTAATTTTGTGTCTGCAGAATAAAACCATCTCTGCACAATAAAATTAGGGTTGGTATTTAATGACGACAATGTTTTATAATAATCAAATTATTTTCTATTAATGAGAGAATAGATCAGATCAAAATGTTTAAAACTGCATGAATACTAGATATGATTGCTTGGTTTAAGATGCTTTAGAAATCGATATCAGCATAGTATTTTATTGATATCCTAAAACTCATTCTATTTTGGTTAACTAAAGCTCTTGTGCCAATATGATTTTTAACGTTAAAATTAGAAAGATGGGTATGGAAAAGGACAAAAGCACACACAAAGCAAACCAAGAGAAGTAACCTTAACATTCATTAGAGGAAATTTTAGCCTAAAACTACCCATGAAATTTTCATGTAATTTCCATGTCAATATATAAACCAATCAAAATCCTTTAAATTTTAAAAAAGGTACATGTAAATATTTTGGAAGGAAAAGAAGAAAAACTATTTTTCTTAATTGAATTTTTGGTTTATATTCTTATGGGTTTATTCAAATTTCAAGTGTAGACACTCATTGGATGCAGAATTCATTGGATGCAGAATTAAATTCTACATCCAACAAGTTCCCATCATGCATACTTTTGAGAAGACCCACATTGACAAAAATTGAAGATACATTTTTAATGTATCTTCATTTTTTGTCAATGTGGGTCTTCTCAAAAGTATGCACGATGGGTACTCATTGGATGCGAAATTTAATTCCACATCCAATAAGTGTCTACACTTGAAATTTGAGTAAACCTATAAAAAGATAAGCCAAAAATATAATTAGAAAAGTAGTTTTTTTCTTTTCCCTCTAAAATTCATAACTCTTATTTTATTATTTTAACTATTATTTAATTATTTTTCCTTAGGAGGCCACCTTTAGGCTGAAATTTCCTCTAATGACCCTTTGTTATTTGGTTGAAGAATTTGACTATTATCGAATAGCTTTTCTGGTTTATTGAATTCTTAAAAGCTGATTTAAGGTTATAATCAACAATGTATCAATCTATGGAAATGCCTATTATTGAATAATTTTTTTGGTTTATTGAATCATTAAAATCTAGTTTAATTTTATAATCGGTAATGTCCGAATCGATGGAACTGCGCAATAATGATTTTTTTACATTCTCACAAAATCATATTCTTCTGCACCAAGTACTATGCACTCTGTCTTTTTTTATCCAAACACGTACAAAAGTGTTGAACTTTGTTTGGATGCAAAGAGTAAGTGCAGAAATGTCAAAGAGATACACAATATCAAATCTCATTTATCAATCTTAGTGTTGTGTATTGTAGTGAATTTTAGTGAAACTAATATTCATTTTAATACTATATTATATCTCATAATCATTATAATTATAACATACAACGTACAAAGTATTAAAAGAATTCTCCACATTCCTAATACATAAACTTGGTATTCACACTTATCAATTCTAAGTACTACTATTAATATCTGTTCAGTAAATCCACATGCAATCACGTTATCACATCTAGTTGAAAATATATTAATGAGGCCATATCTATCAATATTATAAAATACTCTTTTCTATATGTATTCGGTGAATTCAAGTATATATAATACTTTTAAAAGACTAGTATTTAGCATTCAATTGAGTCATCCCGAATTAGAGAAAAAGCTGTGAGTTTCGGTTTGAAGTGTTGTTGGTGCTAGTGTTGGTGTGCCACTTGTTGGGGTAGTTGGTGCTAGTGTTGTTAGTGTACTAATGAGTAGCATGTATCTATATGTGACTAGTTAGAGAAGCAATTCATTAATGGAGTACATGTAGAGAAAGTATAATAAACGAATTAGAGATTAGGATGGAGACTAAATAGTGTTTATGTGAATAAGCCTACTTTCATTCCTTGCATCACATATTAAGCCCATTTACGATAATATTTTTCAACTAAACATTGTTTGAGACTCATTTCTATTATGTTGTTCTAATATGAAGATGCAATATGGATATGGATGGTCATTTTTCTTGAGTTGTCAGTTGTGGAGTACTATTTGGTGTTATCTCGTTGAAAAAAATTGTGTGGAAGTGGTTGTATTTGTACAAGACCAATGGTTATTTTATTATTAATAGACTGTGTGAAGTACAGAGGTTAGTACAATGAAAGCTCGAGATAATTTTTCATACTATGAATTTTCTCTGCAGTTCTGCACATATGAATTTGTGTTATGTTTTTTTAATTATTATTTATGAA
The DNA here is from genome assembly GCA_000404065.3 of Pinus taeda. Taxonomy (NCBI): domain Eukaryota; kingdom Viridiplantae; phylum Streptophyta; class Pinopsida; order Pinales; family Pinaceae; genus Pinus; species Pinus taeda. Next base: position 85,557 of record APFE031299616.1, on the reverse strand, counting down.
CATATTTCACAACTATGAAAATAGACATGTGAAGAAAGCTATGCAGGAGTGGTTTTTTGGACTTGGTTCTCTAGATGAAACATGCGTGGAGAACAAATGCATGTGCATAAACATAAAGAGTTTTATATACGTCACAATTCAAAAAAGCTATAATGTTCAGTTTCAGAATTGTTAATATCTAAACCATTTGGAATAGAAACCTTTTACAATTTTATTTTGATACTCATTCTTTTTTATATGAGAGCTTCATTCTACAAATCTCTCATTGCAACCTTTACAAAATGAAATTATTATTATTTATCCCTTTTCTTGGATGGTTTACTGCAGAGCTTCAACATGATCAGACTATCGACGTATGAATTTTTTTAGTTGTTGGGACTACGAGTTGGAGCTCTTATTCTCATTGCACTTATATTGGAGGACATCGAAAAAGCTGCAAAGAAGAGAATATGATAGGTTGAAATTCCACAATCGGAAGTGCCTTTCTACTTTCTGAAAACAACCTTTACGGACTGAAATTATTATTATTAATATGAAGAACTAAGTTTTTTTAATATTGAATAATATGAGTAAAATCATTGAATGCGAAATTATCTAATCAAGAATTAGCAAATAGAAAACAATTTTACATAGTGAATGTCCTGAATACGCATTAGTTCAGTGAATAAATGGAAAAAAAAACCTTGTATTTATTGACAGGAGAAATCTAGTTATTCAAAATAGAATGTGATTTAGGATATTAATAAAATAGTATCCTGATATCGATTTCTAAAGCATGAAAAACTTAGCTATCATCAAATATAATTGTATCAATTGGACTAATTCCAATTGGAATTTAGATAAAATGAATATGATTTAAAGTAAGTGATTTTATAGTAGTATACTTAGATCAAAGAACATGCAAATCAATACTAGCAGAATTGATGACTATCACTAGTTAATGAATACCATTAAAATTGATAATAGTTAAATTTCATTTCATATATGTTATGCTCAATTATGGCAGGATTAAGGTGATTGCAGGTTCTTTGAAAAAATGGAGGGGGGGTTGAAAGCAAAGCTTTCATTATATAGAGTATAAAATTATTTTAGACATTAGATGTCAATTCCTATTGTTTGTGAAACCAATTTTTTAATGTTCATCTTATATAGTCTACAGATAAGAGAACAAAGCAATTTGCAAAGAATGGCCAAAGATACATGGACATATTCAAACTAAAATTGGACTTTGTTATATGTGTTTATCATTAAATAAATTGTGTTTTCAATTTGTGTGGCAAAGAAGTGTTTTGTGGTAAAATGAATATGCAAAACATACTACGAATGAGTAACAAGAATAATGAAAATAGTTAGAACAACAAGAATTGTATGCAAATTTACCATAGTTATGATTAAAATAAACATCAAATAGAAAACAAATTTCCAACAATAAAAAATAGTTATTGAATATTCGTTTTGATTTTAATTAGCAAAAGATCAATCATCTTCGAATTGTTCACAAAATTAGTAAACATTGTCAAAATTTGCACAAAGAAATCAAATTTTAATAATAAGGTATACTATTCGAGTAATAATAATACTATATTTCTACTCATAATAGCTATTTTGTCCATGGTAAGACTTATCCTGATATCCTAGTTCACTAGCATATTCACGACTACCATTTCGGTTTTTGTGTCTCTTTAACTTTGTGCTCTTGCATTTCAACAAAATAGTAATAATTATTCCACAATCAATTAAATACATATAATAAATGATAATGTAACTCTGAAACAAAGATATGTGGGGAAAAATATCCATGTGCAATTGTAAACCACCTTGGAAATTTTGGGTACAAAAAACAACATTTTATTTCTAATGAGTTTATCAAAATATTTATACCTAGCCGCAAAAGTAAATGAATTAGACTCCCATGAACCATTCTATGAAAAAGAAATTTGCAATGAAAAGCGAAAAACTACATCCAGAGATTGACTCAATTAATAATAACATATATATATAAAATTGAACATTTAATCACTAGTAAACGGAAAAACAAATATTCCAATATTTAAGAAAACATATAGTATGTAAAAGCATATGTCCTAATTATTTAAATGTTAAATATTTTCAGATTTTGTGGCTTCTTGAAGCAACTTCTTTAACTTTTCATGTATGTAATCCTTCACAGGAGAAAATGTAATATGTATTTTGACACCTTGACTGAATATCTCCTTCTCAATGACCCTAGTTTCTCTTTGCAATTCAATAGCTAAACTAGAGTTCTATTCATTAATATTAGCAAAGCTAACTAGTCATTCCTTGTTTTCATGTGTACTAAAATAAGATATATCATGAATTCTATTTTGTTTGATTGTTTCAACTTATCTAATTCAACTACTAATGTTAGTCTTGAAATTAATCTAGAGTCACATGTGATATGTGGACTGTTTAGATTCTGCACAATATATTCAACTTTGACATATGGATTTGCTCTTCGATTATTTATGTTTCCATATTAAAAAATATTGTTCTCCATTTTTCCGATTCTTTGAGACCATGGAACTTTGAGTTGCTTCATTCGATTATCATTTGAAAATTTCTGCCATTTTTTCTTTGCATCAAAAAGTAACTCAAGTCTCGGGTTGAAAGAAAATAATTCGTTCACGAAATAGTTGTCTCCTTCGAGATCACATTGAATGAAATTAAAAATGACTTAGTTCATTGTCCTAAATTCTCCTGATTGAAAGCTTCTTGCCATGCATTTTCAATGATTCTTAATCATTGACATATATCGTTAATAATATATGCTTTCATTGCATTAAAGAAATTGATAGATTTAGCAAATGTATATGATGTGCCATGAGTAGTAATTTTCGGTACTGCTATTAGTATTTCCAATGAATTCATCAACAAATGACCCATATTTAAAGCATCTTAACAATCCTTTATTCTTTTTTTTTGGTCTCGAATTCTATGTTACCTGTTGACTAAGGGAGTCTGGAAACACGTTACTGGTAACTTGATGCAACTCCATGCCCGACGTGGTTGCAACTCTAGACAGATTACTGTGCATTTCTATTTGGTCTAAAAAATTATTTTTGTGAAGATTTACCTTCTTGATCATCATTTTTTTACTACTGCTATCATACATTTCATTTTTCAATATGACAAAACGATCATAAAAAATAATAGATTCCTTGGCAATTTTCACCATTATTTCTTGATTTACTGCAAAACAAACATTAATCCAATTGAGTAGCATAACATTGTCAGCTTCTACATTTATAGCTTATTCAACACTTCTTGTTTTAATAGAAATTATGGAATCGGTTGATTCACTAGTATACACTTATTCTAAAATAAAACTTCAATCATGCCCTTTATGCTTCTCGCTGCCTAATAGCTTGTCATGAATCCGTTTCATATTTGGAGTATCTTTTGTTCTATTTTCACTTGACGATGAACTCACATCAATATCATTTATCCAACATATAGAATGCTCTATAAAGGTATTGATACCCGATTCTTTGGTGACTATTTCAACATCTATTATTAACCTTTGATTTCCATGAGTATCATTTATGCAACCTACAGACTGATCTTCGGAAGTACTGATACTTTATTTTTCCATGATTTCTTCAGCATCTATGATTAGCCACAGATTTTTTGTCGCTACGTTTTGACATTCTTTGCTAAACTCTGTAATTTCTGGAAACAAGTTTTCATATCCAATTGTTTCCAATTGTGTGCCAAATATACCCTCCTCATCAAAGACTTTAACTGGTTTAGCTTCACATAAGTTAAAATGATGCAAAGTCTCTGCGATCTCTGTAACATGAGCCATGATTTTCACTATGATTTCTCTTTTTTCTTTGAAATATCTTTACCGAGTCAAGGTATTGCCTAAGGACTTAAAAAACAAAGTACCTGTCAATAACAAGTTTTGGCAATAGTAATGGCTTACCTTGAAATCCATATATTCGAATTAGCACATTACTTTCTCTTTCTTCATGCATACCTTTGCCCCATAGAAAAACTTGTTCTTTTCTAGATATACAATGAGGTTCTTTTCCAGTTATGATGTAATTCATTTTCCTTACAAAAACATCTTGAATTAGAATTTTTTTTAAAGAAGAATTATTCTTCCACAGTATAGGATACTAGAATTGCATTGGTTCTTGATTCACATTGAATTTAGGATTACATGGAAAACCACTAAATCCATTGCTAAAAATCAAATCTATGATGAGATACGCCACCATGAAGAACCTATTAGCCTTGGATAAATTTGTGAACTAATAAGATAATTCATTAGAAATAATATCATCCCAGTCGAATACACAATCCTTTTTGTATGTGCGATAAAGCATATAAAGAATGCATTTTGGAACACTTGTTGTAGTTTCTTAGCCCATGACACTTGGATAAAGCCAAAAAAAGTCCCTAAATGGTTATTTAAACAAAGATATTTCTAGAACAAAAATATCGTAATGATCTTGGTAACTTGGCCTAAAGAAATCCCCAACGAATTAGCCTCACTTGCTTCTGATATCAAAAAAATATTTGCTTCAGAAAATGCCAAGATAATATTAGCCTCTAGTAACTTGAATATTCGTCCAAATTTCTTCGCATTCAAAGGAATCCTCTTTTCTAGTCGCATAGTTGTTCTCGTTTCTAAATCAATTTTTTTTATGAACAAACAAAAAATTTCCCTGAAAAAAATACTTTTGGCACACATGCAACATTCACTAATTCACTAGTCCAAATCTTGTTACTATTCTTTTCTTCCATTAGTAGATTAGCATAACACTCATATGCAATCCAATGGAAGTTCTCATTGACAACACCAAGTAAATTAACGGTATCAGTGCAAATAGCTTATCTTCTTTGTCTATTGACCATGTTCATTTTGTAGCTGAAAACACTTTCTGAATTAATAATATTCTCAACATCGTTGAGCTACACACTTTTTTTTTTATTCTGTATATATTCAGTAGATCTTACTTTTTCAAATGCAAAATTAGCTCCCACTATTGCAACTATGAAATTTGTTACATAGAACATTTGTCAATAAACAACAATTGTAGATACTAGAGCTAACATTTAGGGAAACCAGTGAAAATATACCTTGAAGTTAAAAAACTATCTCGCCCATTTATTATGTATATCACTTCTTTATTATTATAAATTCTTTACAATAATGGCATCTATCTCATAGTCTGTCGATAATAATTCCCACTGCAAAAAAAATGTGCCAAGTTATGCCTATTATGAAACTACAAGGCCGCATGGCAAGTGGCCACTACTTAGTCATTATCGTCTTTGAATTACAAATAACCTAACACAAACATTTGAAAAAAACTTAGAGTTGCACGCAGTTTGACCACTCATTGCGAATTTCTTCGCTGTCTTATATGCTAACCTAAATAAATGCTGGCTCAAAAATTAATGGAATTGTTTAAAAAGTACATAATCGTAAAGAATAAGTGTCATGAAAAATGATAATATATGGAGAAAATATGCAAAGTAGCGAGTATGTATGGAGAAAGGAAGATGCAATAAAAAAAAACACTTAAATTTGCATATTTGCAAGTTCCACACAACATTTGTACATTTTTCCTATCTTCTACAATTTTGCAATTAGTAATTGGCTTAAGTTATAATAATACAATTAATAAATATGAAATTGTTATTGTCTTCCAACAATTAAATTAATTACCTATTCATTTTGTACTATGCATGTAAATGAATAAACAAATCTATTGTTACAACTTATATGAAAATAGCTAAAATTTACAAAAATGTGTTGTATTGTATTTATAATTGCCTATGAACTTTATTGCTTCAAAACAAAAATGTATAGCTTTTGCAGTGTTACAATTACTCAAAGTATTACGAAGCATGAATTGCATCATGATCACTCTAGTACGAATGTGAAACATGAACAAGACATTGCTGAAGAGGGAAATTTATCCAAATGTGGTCAATAATTGTCTTATTCCTAGAAATAAATTTCTTTTTATTTCTTGCAACTGCGCGCACCACATTTATTCTAATAATTGTTTACCTTTTTTGTTATTTGAATTAATGTACATATTGGAATCTCCAATAAGTATAAAAATGGAATTAGTGAAATTTTGAGGTGTAAATTAGGCCTCCTAAGGAATATTATAGAATAGTAGTGGAAATAATAAAATAAGATTAGATTACCTCATCAAGTTTTGGAGGGAAAAAAGAAAAGACAACTTTTTCAACTTGTATTTTCAACCTATCTCCCTATGATTTTACTCAAATTTCAAATGGGATCACTCATTAGATGCAATATTTAATTTTGCATCCGAGTATGATCCGAATTTAAACAGGAACACAACAATTTACAAATATAACTATAAATACAGAGATGCAAGAAAAATAACACTTCCTTTCATTAATATCAAATAATTACATATGCTTACAAACAGAATGGAAATGGAACTAGCTCAAGTGATGGTAGCTTATCTATGAGAAGAGATGTGGCAGCTACATCCTCTGAACTGTGTTACAATGAGGCTCAAAGACCTATTTATTATTGAGAAACAATGGAAAACCATAACACATCCAAAAACCTAACCCTAGGAGACAAAGCACCAAAACTGTGGGCCATGTTTGGGTAAATGGGTACATCAACTTCTCGGGGTCGTAACTTTGGCATACGATCTTTGTTTGGCTAGCATAATACCTCGTTTCGAAGATCTCGAATAAAAGGCCAAAAATAATTTGGCTCACCAATTTGGAAAATTTTTGGTTTCTCAATTTTCCCTAAAAACGTCGTTTAGGGCCTCAAAACGACTCCAGAAGTTCAAAACCTGAAAAACTGCCAAAAATAGTAAACTATGCTATAATTAAGGAAACTGAAAACCGAAAGAGACAGTGTTGGGGGTCCAAGTGGAATAGGCGGGTGGCTACTAATATCCACTTGGATCATTCCACCCCCCTTAGGAAGTAATGGTCCCCATTGCATCAAGTGCCTCCATGAGATGGGTAAACTTCTGCTAAACTTGGTCCCTGGTGAGATGTTTTGCAATCTATGATGTGTCTAGTAATGGTGGGAAGCATGGTCGAGGGCAGTCCACATTGAACACTTAGTGCAAGCCAAGGAATGGATGAACGATGTGCTCCAAAGCGTTGTTTCCCTCAGCCTTGGTAATGGTGTAAGGACCATATCGGAGTGGTCTGAGTTTCTGATGGGCTCTTGTAAGACGTTCTTTGTGCAAATGTAATGAGACTTTGTCTCCCACCTAAAACCTGTGTTGCACTTGATGTTGATCATGTCGCTTCTTATACTTGGAATTTTCCACACTGGAATGGCGATATATTGGCCCATTGGGTAGAGGTGCTCCAGGAATCATATCGAATGAAGGCTTGACCTGATAGTGCAACGATACCCCTATGGGTGAGGAGAAAATGTCCCTATATTCTTTCATGACCATATCCACCTCATTCTGCTACATAGAGGAACCCTTCTCGGGGGTTGTGGATGTGGCTATGATCTTCCCCTTACTTTGAGAGAGAACCAGAAAGAAAATAAAGTTCCTAGTCTGGGAGATGATCTTACTGCGTTTTTTGGTAGAGATCAAAGAGGTCACAGGATGTGGGGTTACCTCTGGTATCCTGTATAACATATCACCCAAACAGGGAAAATTTTAAGAACCCCCCCTAAATTTATAAATATAATAAATGGGCGAATCTCCATGGTATATAGGAAAAATGGAAGGCGATTTTATCAATAAATATAATATGTATATATAATTTTTGGCGAATCTCTCACCAGGCATGGCGAATATTTTACTCAATTATAAAATCTTGTAAGATCTTGGCGAGTCATTCACTAAATAATAAAACTTTGTAAAGTCCTAGTGAATCTTAGCATTGTGAACTCTTAGAGAATTTTTTGAAAAAGTATAAAACCATATATGACAAGAGCCACATGGTGGCAATATCACTGCTTTTTTTCACATTTCCACGACATGGAACTTGTTTATAAAATTATAAAAAAGCCAACCAAGTTCCTTATAATATGCAGGTAAGCTTATAATAGAGTCTGATACCTCTACTATGCTTGTCTTCGTTCAAGTGTCATATCTGCTATACTTAACATGTGAATCACAACTCTCTCAAAACTCAACTCTATAGTGTAATTAAAACCTTTGGAAATTGAATCTGACAACTCTATAAAAAGGATTAGTGAAATAGAAGCTTTTGTGAATGAGCCCACTAACTATCACTGCTAAAAAATCAATCTAGACTACGCAATCTTACATCTTGATCACAATCGTGCTCACGATCAAGGGAGTGCGACCACCTGGCTTGAAATAATGGCCATCATGTGTCACTTTGAATCTCCTTTCCTGTGTGGATGTTTTGACAAATCAATTTGAAATCAAAGTCACTTTGAATTTTCTTTCCTGCGAGGGATCACATCCACAATTGATTAATAAAAGATAATCTACTATATATTATGTTCAAGAAATTGACTACAATCTACAGTGGAAACGAGACGAGAATTCTTATTTTGAATTTGAATATCTTAGGACAACATAAGAGATAAAAATGCATATGACCTTAGTAGCTATAAAACAATCACTCCATCATTACAAAACCACCTAGATTTTGGCACTTGATCTAAATAATGGCACTAGTTGTAGTGCTTATTTGCATTAACACCATGGAAAAGAAACAACAATGTTTCAAAGCACACTTATTGGAAAAGTTGTAATGTTCCAAGAATATCTAATGATAGCATATAAACCTTGTAATATGGTGGGGAAACTAGGGAACCCGAATCTTGGAAGATATCTCATACCAAATTTGAGAAAAAAATAAAAAAAGGGAAAAAATCAAAATCTATAAATCAAGCAATGAATTGTTTACAAATCAAATACAATTCCTTTAACTAACAATTAAATTGTGGTGATATATTTAAATATTTAGTAAGAGGGGAACTTCAAACCATGGAATATTACCTTTGTCATTACAGTCATCCCTTAGTGACTGAGATTACAAATCAATACTTATGGAAAGATTGTAAGAAATTCTGTGAAATAGTAGAGCATAACCTCTATTTTCAAGCAACAAAATCAAGACATTGTTACATCTAGAGCCATAATTGATACATAATCAATGAATCAAGTCCTTGTATGGCACAGGCTTGTTTCACAACCTCTATTTTCTCAATAACAAAATCAAGACATTGCATGTGGTTATTTCCAAAAGGAAACTGCATTTTAATTTGGAAGAGGATCTTATCAAAAGACATGGATTTATTCAAAGCTACAAAGCCTAGTGGGTTACTGAAAAATAAGTTGGAATATGGGATCATGATACTTAAATTGAAAAAATATGATTTCCTTTTAGAAGCATTACAGTTATACAATGTTTTTTGAAAGCATTAGAATTTGAAATTGGGCCTTTCTATCAAGAAAAATTTTCATTAATAGAATGTACTTTCCTACCCGAGAAGTTGTAGATATCCAAGAAAAACTTGAAAAGCATAAGAGAACTTAGCGTAATGTACTTTCTTTCCTTCCTTAACATTATTAAAGAGTTGAGGTTCCCCAAGTCATCAGGTAACATTCAAAGGAAATGACAGTTAGTAATAGTCCAATTCAAAACTGAAGATGTGTCACAAATACGAGGGGGCATCTCCTCCAAATCACAAAAGTGCTCCAAGTTAAAATCTAGCATTATAGCTTAATGCTTGACTGGGTGTTATTGAACACAGACATTTTTCCAATCAACACTAAAAGCTTAAATATAGCTTCTCTAAGTCCTACATGACTTTACTATGCTCTTGAAGAGGGGGCACATGCAGGCTCTCCAAGTGAATAGTCTTAAACTAAGTGAAGATAAGGTCGATAGATCATTCAGTGTGGATCTCTTTAACCCATAATTGAATACTATGTCTCTCTTGAACCCATAATTGAATACTATTAGGACTTTCAAATTTTTCATGGAACTCAAAAATGTTGGAAGAAAGTATTTGCTTCTAGAAAAGAGAAAAACTAAAGCCTCTGCTTGAGGACAAT
>APFE031299616.1:35485-72784 GCA_000404065.3 Pinus taeda | reverse complement strand
CCTTCATAAATAGAATGAGGGTTATGGAATAAATATAAAAAGAGGTTTTATTTATTTACCATGCGTCTAGTTTATTTTTATTTTTATTTATTTACCATACCTTTTGAGTAAGTATAAAAGACGTTTTATTTATTTACCATACCTCCACTTTACTTATATTTTTATTTGTTTACACCCTTACATGTATATAAGGTGACTTATGGAGTAAATATAAAAAATGTTTTATTTATTTACATACCTCTCATTTATTTATATTTTTATTAATTTACCATATCTTTTTTATAAATATGGTATTTGGCCCATAGGATTCACTTAAATAAAACCTATTCTTGAAAATGGGCGAATGGATTCACTTAAATAAAACCTATTCTTGAAAATGGGCGAATTGAAGGTTGTAACTCCTAATTTCAAGGGCTAAATTTACCTTTTTTACCCTCTTCCTTAAAATAAGGTGGGCTATTTGAGGTGATTTGTAAAAATGTACTATGATACAAAATATTCGCCCACTAAAAATTTAAAACCCCTTAATTTCGCCAAAGGGCGAACATTCGCCCCTAAAATTATCCTTGCACCCAAAGAAGTAATCACAGAGAAAGGTCTAGACTCATATACAACATGTTGCTTCCATAAGTATGGTTGTCCTAATAATACATCACAAACTTCGAGAGGAGCAACATCACACAATACCTCATCTGTGAAGGGCTTGATGCTATAGGGAAGGCAACACTGTTGGTTGACTCGGAGATCTTGTCCACGGTGAAGCCACTCGATGTTGTATGACTTCTGGTGTGGTATGGTCAGTAGGCCCAGCTGCTTCACTACCTCTACTGAAATGATGTTCATTTGGCTACCACTATCGACAATGAATTGCAGCGGCAAACCCTTCACCCACATTTGTTAGTGGAAAATACACTCCCCCTCCTCTCAATTGTTGGGCTCGTTCTTCTAGATCTTGGTGGTGGCAACAGTGGTGCTGGGCTCGCCATCAATGATCTGCTTCCCTTTGTCATTCCTCTTATAATGTTCTAACTCAGGGTTGGAACATGCATCTGATTCTGAATCCCTCAACTCAGTGACCAACGACTGCTTGGTCTGACACTCACTTTTGTTGTGAGTGGGGCTCTTATGGAACTCACACCACTTTCCTGTGTCCTTCTTTGACTTCATGGTGGAATTCTTTTCTTGCAGCTTCGATGGGTTGTCTTCGGTCACCTCGCCTTGGCTTTGTTCTTTGTTCCTCATATTTGTAGATCCAAAGTCTCTCTTCTTTTGTTTAAACTTCTTCTCGATCTTGACAGCGTGTCAGTACATCGTGCCAAGTGAGGAGATGTCCAGGAAATCCATCTCCTCCTAGATGTACCTATGTAGGTAGCTGGGATATTTGAGTACCAAATGCCGCTTTGAATCCTTGTTACCCAACTTTGTGCGGAGGGTATGAAAAATATTGGTAAACTCTGGCACGTCTTGATCCCTTCCCTGTCGTAGTGTGGTCCACTTTATGTATTTATCCTCATAGCTTCTGACAGGGTAGTATTTCTCCTTGATGGCATCCCAGAATGAATTCCAAGTGGGTGGAGTTGAAAATAGTGAGGTTGTACTTTCATCCTTTTGCTCGCAGTAGGTTTCCCACCAATCCTTGACGTGGGGGGCGACTTTGAGAAGTATGAAAGTATCTTTTCTCGATTGGAAAAATCATGAACAGAAAAATATCCTTCTAGAAGATTTAACCATTTATCTACGACATTCACATCTATCTGACCCTCAAATATGAGAATGTTAAAATTAACATTTACCTTAAAGGGTGTGGCTCTTCTAGAGTAGCTGATGGAAGTAGATGCGTTGCCCCTTGGTAGCTGCTGAAGAATCTAGGCAAAGCTGTCCATCATCGCATTCCTTTGTCGCTCGAGGGCTTCTTCGAGCAACATTTTGATAGGATCTTCTGCCCCCTCATCTTTCTTTTCATCCGCAATGGGAGGCCATCGGGATTTGCGAGGCTGATCTTGCAAAGGTTCAACCAGATCGAGCCCTAACTCCTTATATCGTGACCTCGTTGGGGACATGCAAAGAAAAACAAAGAAAGAGCAGACCGCTCTGATACCACTGATCCGAATTTAAACAAGAATGCAACAAATTACATATATAACCATAAATACATAGATGCAACAGAAATAACACTTCCTTTCATTAATATCAAATAATGAGATATGCTTACAAACAAAATGAAAATGAGACTAGCTTGAGCGATGGTAGCTTATCTATGAGACGAGATGTGGCGGCTACATCCTCTGAATTGTGTTATAATGAGGCTCAAAGGCCTATTTATTATTGAGAAACAATGGAAAACCCTAAAAATCCACAAACCTAACCCTAGGAGATGAAGTGCCAAAACTGTGGGCCCTGTTTGGGTAAATTGGTACATCAACTTCCCAGGATCGTAACTTTGGAATATGATCTCCGTTTGGCTATCATAATACCTCATTTCAAAGATCTCAAAGAGAATGTTGAAAACAAACTTGCAAGTTAGATTGGGACATTTTCAGTCTCTCAGATTTCCCTAAAAATTTCATTTAGGGCCTCAAAACGGCTTCAGAAGTTCAGTCCTCGAAAAATTGCCAAAAATAGTAAACTTTTTTACAATTAAGGAAACCGAAAAACCAAAAGAGAGAGTGTTGGGGGTACAAGTGGAATAGGCGGTTGGCCACCAATATCCACTTGGATCAGAGTACCCATATTGCATACCTTCGATGGACCCTACTACATGAAAAATGTGAAATACATAAGAAAACGTGATTGTAATCACTTTTTTTCATGTATTTCACATTTTTTGTGAAGTAGGGTCCATCAGAAGTATGCAAGATGGGTACTCCTTGGATGCAAAATTGAATTGTGCATCCAACGAGTTCTCCCGCTTGAAATTTGAGTAAAATTGTAGGGAGATAAGTTGAAAATACAAGTTGAAAAAGTAGTATTTTTTTCAAATCTTTTTACCTTTTTACTTTAAAAATGGTGAATCATCCCCCTTGGTTAACATAATCATATTGAGTCCTATCATTTCTTATAAAGTTTGTTTTTATTGTACATTTTTGTTTTTAGGCCCATTTTTTACCTCAAAATTTCTCTAATGAATCACCAAATTGAATTGTGCCCTTTCTATTTCTATTTCTTCAATGATTACGGAACAAATACAAGTGGATCAACATATGCATTTATTATGCATATCCAACATTGGAAATATACTTCCAACAAAACAAGTTCAATTACACTATTGCAAATGTTTTCCGTTCATACGATTTCTGTGTTATCTTGTATGCAAGTAAGTACTCCATGAAGACAATTTGATATGTTCAAATCGAATATATGAAATTCAGAATTGGATAGTGGACATTTTCAATGTGTTTCCTAGATGCAGAGAATCATAACATTCATTAAATATTCATTGCGCACAATGTCATTCACATGAGCATGTAGGTTTCACATATTCAAACTTGTAATCGTTAAAGTATTTGCACTTGCTATAGTGTTCTCTATGTACACTAATTTCCATGATGCTTTAGTTCTTAAGAATTTTTTTCCTTCTAATACTTTTTATTCACATAAAATTTCTTTTGTATTAGGTTTTGAATAAGATAAAACAAAGGAATTGTTTTAACAGTTGATAGTGTTGTGTAAACTAGTCCATGTGTCGATATGCCACTTGGATCAAATGCAAGTCCATTTAGCGTTACACCTTGTGATTGGTGAATTGTTCTAATACAAGCTAGTTGTATCAAAAATTGCTTACACACTATAGTTGTAAAGATATTTCTATTACATGTCAATTGTTTGGAAACACACAATATTGGAGTCTAATTAGATGAAATGTTTCCGTCATGTTTGTTGATAAATCTAGGGGCAACTAGATTAAGTTATTTCTCCTAATTTGATAACTACTTGTGATGTATTTTACTTAACATGATTAGCTTCTTCTTTCACTTGATTATAATTAGTGTTCTTATCATAAAACAGCTACCAAAAAAATAAATAACAATGAGACAAGGGGACACAAGATATAGGCTATCAGATAGGGCCAAAACCTCTCCTCTTGAGAGGAAAACCTACAAGAACTATTCTCTTCTTATAGAACTTCAAATGATGAATTACAAGACCTATGAGCCTTGACAGAGACCCCTCCATGGCCAAGTTAAACTTCTCCTTGAAGCACTTCCTTCTTACCAAGTCAAACCAAATTAATCTTGTCTTATAGCCACCTCCACTTCTCTTTTGACCAAGAATTTCGACTTGCAATTTTAACTGTAATTTCAACCTCTCTTACCTATAACTTTCAACCTCCTGCAATTATTACAGTTCGCATGTGTGACAAATTTTGAGGAAATTTTGATCTTTCCTTTTCTTCACTTGGGAAGTACTTCCTTCCTTGATAATCCAGCTTCTTAAATTAGTTTTCTTTTGATCTTGAACTCGACTTCTATATAGTGACTGTACTTCGTCTCTACTGCAACAAATTCTACCCTAGACTCATTGCATGTGTGAAAGGAATTAGCCTCAAAAGAGTCCTCAAAGTTTTGGTTTTCTTCCTCTTTTTATTTTCTCTTCTTTGCTGGATATATTTGTGCGTCTTATGCTTCCAATGAACTTGATTGATTCCCTTTACAAATGAGGTCAATCGCTATATATATAGGCTTCCTGTCACAACTTATAAGCTGACTTGTCACTGTTCCTAGGCCAATTATTCATCTTTTGAAGGAAGACTTGTTGTAGCATTATGACAAGGTCTTGGAGGGTATTTGACTCTATTTTGACACAAATAAAATTTTCTTTACAATATGTAACATGCTAAAAATGGTCTTCCATGCATGACAATGACTCAATTGTCTTGTAAACTCAATGAAAAGCCCTAGAAGCACTCAATGGGTGCTTGACCTATAAATAAATTTCCCTTAGGCGTGAAATCCATGCCTATAGAATGAAAATGATAAATTTATTTTATCTTTACATCAAATACAAAAAATCATGATTACATGTCATTATGAAGATCGAACCTAGTTTCGTATTTCAACAATACAATTCAGGATACTTGTTTCTTTGAAGTTTATTGATATCTGGATTTATGAAATTTATCCATAACACATCAATATTATTTCTATTTTCATATTTTTTTTATATTCCATCAACGCCATTAACAAACCCATCTTTTGTATTATAGTTCCTTGTTTTTCATCTGATAAAATCAGTTTCTCAAAAATCAAAGAATCTTTGATCAGTTACGCTTGGAACAAGTCACTTAAAAATATTACATCAATATTTCCAAAATAAGTCAATGGATTATGCTTAATTTTATGTAAGAATATGTCAACATGGTATAATAATGTTGAACCTATCAAATATGCCTCAACAATCAACATAACACAAAGTTGTCCGCAATATTTTGTTAATGTGTATAATTTTTCACCTTTAAGTGAAATATATTTTGATTTTTTAAATCGTAAATGGAATTTAGAATGAAATGTTATAATACTGAAATTGAAAATTTATTTCCCTGTATATGGTGTGATGATTCATTTTAATTGAGTTGGGTCATATCCAAACATGTTGTACAAGTGAATTGGAGATTTGAATATTGCTATAATAGTAAACGTTTTTCCAATGGTTGCACCACCTATTACAAGTACATACAATGGGTCATTTGGATTTTTTTTTCTTATCCACTATTTATTTCACTGTCTTTTAGTGTTCTTGGTTAAGGATTCTCATAATTTCATAGAATTCCATTTCTTCTAGTACGTGTGGTTGCTTTATAAGTTGGTAAGGTCTCTCAACAATTGATTTTGCATTTTTAGTCTTTTGTAAAAATTGAATATCTAATTTGATATCATATTCTTACTAACATTATTCACTCTATATTTCTTCACATGGAGGTAAATTTCTTTCAAACAATTTGCTCTCTTTGTTTTCAAGCTCAGCGGTTATGCTATCAATATCATTCCACATTGTTATTGTTTCCTTCATGAATTTTTGCTCATTACATTTTATGATTTTCTTAACTAAGAAATATGCATTCTCCCAACTCGAATATAATTGTTTAACTATGTTATCGTCAATACGATATGGGACATATAGCATTAATCATTCTATGTAATAGTTATAAACATCAATATGTTTATTATACTTTACGTACCTTATAACATATGATCTCTCAACACCTCTCTTTTTTCCCAGTAGTGTATAACATGATGCAAATCCCACTAAACATACATGTTCAATGTTTTATGGTCATTGAACATAGTGATCAATAATTCATAAACATGTTATGTTCTCTAAATCATCCAGTTCAAGTTTTAGGCCTTTTAGTTTCTTTAGTAAAAATGTTCTATCATATATTGTTGAAGTATTAATAAATATACATTTTCTTGAACTAGTTTTCAGTGGCATCAACATACATGTGACTTGCTGTGAAAAAATTTATTGTAAGTTCATTAAATCTTTTCCAAGTATTGCAATTGTTTCTATGATATCACCATCTTTTTTTTACACTCACTTCGCACACGTTTAAATCGATGTCATTGTTTTATCTAGCTTTATCATATATGAACTACAATAACCAGTTGTAGCATATGAGTCAACTAGAAATTGAGCATCAATATTTTCACCCCAGATTAACAAAATATGATGAGAAAAGCAATTAGTCCAAATCTCTCTTGTTTTTATTTTCAACAAAATTATTTTTCATTTTAGAGTAAATTGAATTGCATGGATATAAACATATTCAATTATACCTATTTTTTCTAGAAAACTATCAAATGTATATGTCTCATCATGTTCCATATGCTTTAGTGAATAAAATATCGCTCTTGCATTCACCTTTATTTTTGCATTGTCGAATCCCATAGGCTCAAGTATTTGTGTTCTTGGCATGGTGGTATTGGAAAATTGAACCTGTGATGCATCTGTTTTCCTTTCCTACAAGTGCTTGTGTGACAACGATGTTGAATATTTTTTAGATTTGTAGGTAGTACAGTTGAATCACACGACAAGAACTTGTCAACAAAGTTTTCGATTTTAGTATTCGTACTTGTTCCATATATGTGATCATTTTTAATTCATAACAATCCATGTTCATGTTGACTTCCTCGATTTTGGAATTTTGTTACAAAGAAATAGTCAACAACATCACCAAATTACTTGGATTCATGTGAAATTAACTAACGTAAATCATTCATTTTTCTTCTGTATTATCTTACACATCTAACATGGTCATTTCTTATCACTTGCTATCAATATCATCTTCATGTACATCATTTTCAGTACATGATTTATTTTTTCTCGATGTATTTGTTTCAAAGTCTTTACTAAAGGCTCTCAGATATGTTCAACATTGCTAAATAAAACAATGAAAGTTGTTGGAACTAACTGTCAAATCATTGCATATAAGTTCTTGTGCAAATGTGAAAAATAGTTCGATGATGTTCGTATTCATTTAAAATCCATATAGGAAATGTTCGATGCAAGAATGTGTTCCAAATTTGGCGTTTTTTTAACTTCCTTAGCTATTAGTTTTTTTCCTTTTAATTGTCATTTTATTATATGAATCCAAGTACAATTGAATACTTGATTGAGGATAATTCACACTATTTTGTAAAATAAATTCGTTATACGATTCATAAAATCATGATCCTGATGCAAAACTTCCCACTTAGAAATATCCTTATATGTAAAGTTTCTCGTAACACTTTCTAATCATTTTTTTCTGTAAAACAATGTGGGAAAGCTCATCTCTTCTGAATAATTATCTCTAAATATGCCTAATGGCTTATAGCCTTCACCCAGAGCAATGGTCATTTGATTATTACGAAGATCATAAATACTATATGACTCACTAAATCCATGTAATTGCGTTTTTTGTTACCACCTCTTGATCACAGTAATTTTTATCATCGTTGATTTTTGTATCTACATCTATCTCACATGCATATGCATCTTTGTTTTGATCAAAGACTTGTTTCAAGTTTTCATTTATTATGACAGTCTTTAGTCTATAGAATGGATTTTTACACAATCATCTCAATGCTCTCATGACATCATGAACACATATTCGCCTAACAAAAAATATTATTTTAAACACTAAACATCCTTTAATTGCCATGGTCACAATACTATATTCATTTATGTCATGAGGAAGTACAATTTGAATTCAAGATATGTTAGCAGGTACATTGATTACTCCACCAATCAATGCTAATTGTGGTTTTCTAAATCATTGTCTGAGTTTCCGTGTATTTGCAAAAATGGTAAGCACAATGATATCAGTCATTCCTCCCATTCATAATCTTTTTTCAGTATGGAAAGTTGTTTATTATAGTGAATTTCCTTTGGAACTGCAAATTTGATAACTTTTTCATTGTCTACTGCCTTTCTACATTTTTTGATTACACACTCAATTTTGGACAAATTGCTGGCTTGTTTTCATATGACATCTCTTTTAAACCAAGTTTGATTGCAGATCACACATTCATAAACAAGAACATATTATATTTTCTTAAAGTATTATTGTTCATCCAATGTTTTAGATGTATAATAAAAAATCTATAACAATTCTTTATGTTCTTTAGCGAATATGCTATCCTATATTGACTTTAATCATTTCAATCGTCTTGTAATTCGACTTGTTTCAATGATTTTTTTTTCTTATGCATATTTTTATTTTCACGCAACAAAGAACATGGTATTTTTCTTACATTGATAGGCATTGTATTAAGTTCCATACTATCTTCATTAATGTCTAGGTTCTTAGATCTAGAATTTAATGGCTTGCATAATTTTCTAAGAACACTTGTTTCGAAAATGCCTGTGTTTATTATGTGTTTTTTGATTCAATTCATTGATAGTAATGATATCTTGTTTGCATTCATAAATTTTGTGTCAATTTCTATGCCATTTTCATTCGCATCCATGTTTTCAAAGTCATGCATATTAATGCACTGCGTATTGGATTCTTCCATACATTGCTTTTCATTAACTGCTTCAATAGGACATGAAATGTTTTTTTGTTGTAGTATCTATTTGAGAGGTTCATAATGAAAATGACCTGCACTAGTACCAAATTGAATAATATGGAATATCGTTATGTATTTCTCGAACCTATGAAATTCAAACACAATAGCTAGAATGTCAGCGGACCATATGCATATAGTTATGTTCAATATATATTGTATCCAGTCATAAACAAAAATGTCACCGTCTATATTCCCTTTTTCATATGGCATTGTTAATTGTATAATGTGTCCATGGGGGCTTCATTGGGGGAACAATACCATTCCACGTGCATTCATATTGGAGGATATATATTGACGAAAAAATGACATAATATATTGACCATATAATAAGGGGTAAAGGGTTTTTATATTGGGAGGTATAAAAAATGGAGCTCAAAGTTAATGAAAAAATATGAAGGGGTATAATTTTTTTTAATGAAAATATGGATACCTATGATATCTAGTGAAAGTAGGGTTTTTTTAAATGGGGAAGGTGTATTGGGTTTGTATTGGTATGTGGTTAGATAATGTGACTTTTAGAGGTATTTTCCTATATGTAGTCAAATTAAGGGTATTGTTTAGTATGCCATGAACACACATGCTTTGTCATATGTTCTAAAAAACATGTTTTGATTTAGGATTGTGTCTTAATACAACACACCAATCCTTATCCAACACATATGGGTAAAACAACTCTTGGTTGGAGTGTTTGGGGAAAACATAAGGCTCCCTAGCTTCATGCCACATCTTTCTAGAGTCGATAGATATCAACCCACTATCACGGTATTCCTTTACATTATTCCAATCAAAGGTCTCCCACCATTTTCACCTAAAAATAATACATTGGATGAATATATGTCCACTTCAATTATCTCTTGTATATTTTAGACTTAACTTAACATCCCTTATATTATGTTTTGATCATGGTGGCTAGCACGACTAGATTGGTCAAACTCAACTTCCACTCCATAGTGTTGTGTCATGCGTCCATCATCGACATCCTCTGAATGAAAATTATGTCCATATGTCCATATAGATGGGAACAAATGAACTTATAAAAAAGTGTCATGTGTCTAATAACCTGAACATAATTAAAATATAAAATATATTTTACAATTCAAAGGTGCATTATGAAATAAAAAATGTACAAAAAGATATTATTACTGAGTTGTTGCACCCAATCCATATCTTTAACATATCCTCTTCAGCATGCAGGTAACCACCAGATGAACCGTATTTCTCTATGACTTAGTCAACAACCCAATTATTGGGGCATATCATTGGCATATTTTCTTTTTAATGATTAGGATAAGGAATGCTTCTATAATTCAATAGTATGAATTCATTCTTGTCACTATCCCATTTTTGCCTCTTTTGTACATACAATGTTACCCACAACTATGTCGCTTCCAAATTGTAAAGAATGAATTTGTTGATGGCTTCACTTTTTGAATTCGGTAATGAAATCAAACTGACATATATAGTACATACGAGATCAATATATACATTATGAATTTCAGTGTGAATAGTTACTGTCTAGAAATTTAACAAATGATACGTTACTTACACTTTATCATGTGCTATTTTCCATTCGTTTTGAGAATCTCCCCTTCTCTTTTGTCTTCATCCCTTTCACCATCCCAAATCACCATACTTGGTGTGTTGTCGATCTACTTGATGTACTCACTGGCATAATAGAAAGACTCATATGATATGTACTATTATTCCATAGACCCCTTGGGTTTTGTCCTTTTTCAAACAAAACCTTTCAATTTCTTCATGTACCTCTCTAAGGAGAACATCCAACGACAAGAAACCAACCCAAATAATTCAACCTCATCTACTAGGTAAATTAGAAGATGAACTTGCAAGTCCATGAAAATAATCAGAAGTTCCTTCTAAAACATACAAACAATCTCAGCTATCTCTTGATGCCACCATGGAATGTTAGCCATATGGATCTCCTTTAATGTGATCCAACTTACAAATGTAGATAATAAAGATATGGCATGTCATAGGTCTTGGGGGAAGTCATGGTTCACATATCCATGCACAAGCAAAGGATAATGACACTACAAAGTAAACAGATACAAAAATTAATTATATTTTATCCCATGACATAAAAATAATAACAAATAATAAAATCATGTTTTTGACATATGTACTCTTAGAATGTTCAAGTGGTGATGCAATTTCAACCTTGACAAATGGTCTTCCAGAATGAAGCAACATCGTAGTGAAGACCCATATAAATAAGGCACCCTCACACCCATTATAACTTCATTTTCCAAAGAAAGGTCATCCTTATTTAAAATACATTAGACATCACCTTCTTTGGAAGACCAAGAGGGACCAACCTCTCCTCTACTTTCTTATCTTTTCCAATGTTTATTTTCAGTTTTTGAAGAAATAAGATCTCTCCTCACAGCTAATGTGTCATTTTCTTTCAATGATATGTGTATCCATAAAGAAGATGAAACATTTTTCAATAAATGCATGGGATATAGTAAGTGTGCAATCTTAGGATTCTCCTAATATGGGAGCTAATAAAGAAAATTTTCCTTACCATCCCAATCTGAAATTTCTTAACATAGGTTTCGAACAATTATGGATCATCAAACATAGGCTCTCCATTTTAATTGAAAGTTTATGTAGTCTCCTTCTCCTTCTCTCTCTCATATACTCTAAGCCATTTAGCTAGTGTCATTATTGGAGGCCTTTGGATTCTCTTTGGTTTTACCATTAAAAACATATGTTGCTCTTCTATAAGGGTGTTTTGCTGGGAGGAATACCTTGGAGGAGTCATGCACTAGCTCTCGTAGGTGGTTGGAACACCTAGCCTTCAGAGAACGTCCAAAAAAATTACATCTATGATACCCTTTTGTTACAAGACCTGCGAAATTATTGTATACAAGGCACGTTAGCAATCATGAAGATCAGAACAATTGCAGTGAATTAAATTAATATGAAAACAATATTTCTACCTATATAAAAAATCAATAAACACGTAATTTAATAGAGAAAACTCCTAAGCCTGAATCATCATGTGTCATGTAAGCACATATGCCATACAACATAAAACTCCTCTCTATTGTGATGGGTCTTGATACATCATGTACATGTATCCCTTCACATAATTCCTTCAATTTATCTACCAAAGGTTGTAAATAGACATCCATATTCTTCACTTATCTTCTACTAGGGACTATGAGATCCAACATAAGATGTTAATTCTTCACGGATACCCATGGGGGGATATTTTTATTGATCACTACTACAGGAAAAATAGAATAGTTTTTGTTGTGGGGGGAATATGGATTGATGCCATCCATGGATATGTTGAGTCATAGACTTCGTACACATCCTTGAATTTTTTGGGCCATGTGTCCTCTATATGCTTCATGGTTATCAAATCTGTTAGGATTCACATAACTCCTAAAATCACTTCTGTGTGAGGCATACCATCCCTGCAACATAGCTAATTCTTTGCAATGAAAGAGACTTTGAATCCTTGGGATTATAGGCATGTGCCTCAATATCTTATGAGGAGTACCATGTGATTTACCATTTTTTATGTTTTATGGTACCTTCCATGCCCATATTCGAGACACATCTCTTTGTTTGCATATTCTCCTCTATATAGTATACAATCATTCAGACATACATAATATGATATGTACCCAAAACACAACATTTTCAACAACTGATTTGCCTCTTTGTAGCTACTGAGAAAGACATTATCAGTCAGAAGACACTTATCTTTGAACAACCTATATTTGGTGGGAAATATAAATGTAAATGTTAATATTTAATGTTCATAAAATTGACCATTTTTAATGTGGATTGTGTGACAAGATTTTTCAAAATATAAGGGACTTGATCATTGTTAATTACCTCAATAGTGTCGAGAAACATGCATTAGACATGCCAAAATTTTCCTTCGAGTTGTACAATAACATCATTTTCCCCATCTAGGTAGAATTTGATTGGCTGCCAAGTTCAAAGAGAGGGGTGGTAGAAGCAGATTTTAGGCTTTCGAAAAAGGTATCAGTGATATGAGCATCGTCCCCTAGCTCATAATTCTGAAATGCATCTAACAACATTGTCTCCATGACAGTCATATTCCATAAGCAATCATCCATACCAACCTCTATTTCATTTCCTCCATTGCCGATTATTAATGAAGAACTACTATTGTTACAGTCATTCCTAATTGGTGAATTTGGACATTGATGGAACTGAACAGGTGGTTGATTCAACCATTATTTTTATGCTTCCTCTCCAAGTTTTTCTCTTAATGTAGCCTTCTTCCAATTTGACATTGTAGTGGGGTGCACTTGAATATGGTAGGTGGGTCGCTCATCATCACTAGAATCCTAATTTCAAAAAATATTGAACATTAGTACATAAATGATATTAGAAAACAAAATGCAATTGGTTTGTTGAAATTACATTATACCAAACAACAATTACTATCGTTGATCTATGATTGCAACTAGAAGATGGCATGTTACAATTGGCAAGGTAAAGTGGTTGTCCATTTTCATTTACTAATTACTTGCGGTATGTTGCTCCTAATAAGAGCTTCTGGCGTTTTTGAACTAGTGGAATATTTTTTGGATTTGAACTCGATTCTGAATCGGGTTCCTACAAATTTAGATGTAATTTTATCCAAATTGATATGGATAAAAAAAATCAATTAGATAATCAAAATATAAATAAAATCCGAACTTACTGAAGATGGAAAGGGAGAACTCCGCGAAGGAATTTGAGCAATATGGAACAAGCTAGAATTTGAAGCATTGGCCATTTCATATTATGAGATTTTCTCCTTGCATTTGAGCAAAATCAACAATAAATTTTTGTGTATATATACCTAAAATTAATTTCGAGAACCGTATAACCACAATTTGAATTTCAATATAGTTTTCAAACCATTTCCTGAATAACATGACTTTAAGTAGAAAATGTATACTATGAACTACTGTAACTCATGTGGATGGATCCTAAAGGATAATTTGAGATGAATATGTCATTTTATGTGAAAATAAAAATTCAGACAACTTTTAAAGCATATCGGTTCTCTTATAAAACTAACTATTTCGATGGGTTTAAATAATAACCACATAGATGCATCAAAATAATAACCGCACTGGTTTCTAGGATTTCAAAAATAAAAAAGAAATTATATTATATCAATGTGTTAAAAAAATTAGCACACTAATAAGTTATCTTAATTGGTGCACGTTACTCTCAAACACACTAATTCTTTTTACTATGAAACACACCGATGTTCTAAAAAACTGAAAAATAGATTAAAAAAAGGTGCGATTTTATTTTATTTTTAATTTAAAAAAAGTGGTAATTCATTTTTTGAAACCTAATTTCATAAAGTCTTATAAATAGTAAGAAGCTATTCACAATTTCATTATTTTTCCCAAAATTTCAAGGAAAATATTTGCAAGAGAGACATATTGGGAGCACTATGGAGCAACATAATAGTTTGGAACAACATAATTATTCAGAAGGTCACAAATTGAAAGGTATGGTGATTCACTAAAAATCCTGCATAGTAAAAAAAAATTAAACTATTGATTTTACGTAATAATATTTTTTTACAATATTTTTTCCTATTAAATTTAATTAGAATTATAAAAACAAAATCAAATATTCCTTAAAACCCTTGCTTCTTTTTTTTATGTTACTGAAAAATTCACCTAGGGTTCAACTCCCTCTATCACTTCATAATTAGAGCTTTTTATTTTAGGCATTTTATATTTAATGAGTTTGTGTTACTATATATATGGCATTTGACATGTAAGGCAAGGGGACTACTTATTGAATTGGATCCAAACATTGTCATCCCTATCTGTTTTTTTTTTAAATGATTTCTATTTATCGGTGCACCCTGTGTAATATAATACACCAGTTTGTCTCTGCCAAGTAGCACTATTAAATCCAAAAAACTTGTGTTTAATATTTTATGTTTTCGTTTTTTACTGTGATGGTGTTACATATCACACCGTCATAATTTAAAGTTATTTAAAAAATTTAATTATCTTTGTCGGTGCTCAACAATTAAATGCCCTGGTTCATTTACTAAGTTAAATGCACTGGTGCATTTATGAATATAACTGCACCAGTTACCAAACCTCTTTTTTGCTAAAAATTATGTGATTCATTTATAAAATATATTTAATATCTTTTGTATTGAATGGTACAAGTTGTATATTGATAAAAAAACGTACAAGAAGTTGTCAAGTAGCAAAAATGTATAAAAGACAAGTTCTTTGTAAATTCTTTACAAAATTAATATATTTTAACTATATTTAAGTTTAACTAATATGTGTTGGTTAGTGTGTGTCATTTAGAGCCACAAAATGAGGAATCTCGATAAGAATATTTCTGATCTATGTGCAGAAAAGTGTAAAATCCCGATAGAAAAATTGCAGAAGGATGAATGAGGTGAATGAAAAAATATTATTAATATCATTTTTTTTTTTTTTTTTTTAAATCTGAATTTTCATTAATAGTATAATTAAGAATATTAGATAGCATGTTTCAAACAATCTATTAATTCACATATGTTTAATGCTCTATAGGGACCAACGACGAAGGAAAAGATTGTCGTTCTAAGAAAAAACAAATTATAGAACATGTAAATGATGATGAATGGGTCTTTAGCTCATTTGGAGTGGTGCTATAGGTTAATGAAAAGGGGGGAAATATTTTACATAAATATGAGGGATATAGTGGAACAAACATATAGTCTACTTTCCACTTACAATATAGAAATCAATCCAATGATTCCAAGAACCAAGTTATATTTAAACTACAGGAAGTGTTTCCACAGCAATTGTCAATGAGACCTGTCAAACTTGTATTAGAAAAAACATACAACAACAACAAAAATTCATTCAAAAAGTAATATTCCTAATTAAAAACATTTTCTAAAATTATATGTATATATTACTACAAAGCATTCATTTATTAATATCAATTTTGTTATATTTAGTTTTCATATATCAATATAAAAATAGTTTATTACTTTTTCATGAAGATTATGAAAATCCCAAAGAATCGACGAGCTGATATTTGAAACATGCTAGTAGGAATGTCCAAAAAGGTGTACAAAGAGATGGCCAAAGAAATGGACATAATTACGTCACAGGAGGAGTCATCTCAAAAACAACATGCTTCAAATGTATGTAATCATTGATTTTTTCTATTAGGTACATATAAACAAATAATTTAGCATTAAATATTAATTTTCAAGTATTTCCTTGCAGAAAAGAAAACAAAATGGAACTCATTAAGCACATAAAACAACATGACAAGGAAGAAAAGGGTTGATATGAAAGTTTGTGAGCAATTGTTAATATTTCCTTGTAACAACTTAAAATTTCATTTCTGTATATTTTAAGTTGTTTTACACCAACCACCCTTGAATTTATTCAAATAGGTTCTAACATACAAAGAAGAGTCATCAGAAGAGTTAATTGACATTGGGTTAAATATGGGTTGTGAGTATATGTTGGCATATCGAAAAGTAATTGTAGAACTTGTAAGTATCTATGTTGTATTACTTCTAATATTTTATAATTAATAGAAAAAAAAATCCTTTATATTTAATCTATGATTTATTATGGGATATAAAACTTGCATGAAACAAAGTATGGAACTAAGCCAACAGAAGAGTTGTTAAAAGAAGGAATGAGATTTGGTTTTGAAAGAATGTGTATAATTCAGGACTCGCTTCTTGTTATGGTACTTTGCTTTTCGATTTATATTGATGTATATTATTTATTTCAATTTTCATTATTCTCAACAATGTAGAAACACTCATTACACTTTATTTTTATGTTTGTAGATGGAACTTGAAGAAGATGGAAACAATCATAGCAATCAACAAAACATTCATCCAAATAACCCAAGTTATGGAAGCAACTCGAGGACTGATAGCAATTCCAGTGAAGGATGATGATCTATTTGGATATCAATGCAAGCTGTTGTATTTTTCGAAATAATTGTTTGTGAAAATCAGACATTTTGTTTAATATAATGGACACAATGTCCCAATTGAAAGACAAGGGGTTACCAATAACTATCCCATTTTGTATGACAAAATCCTATTATTCATATATAATAAAATACATTTTAATTTATTCTATTGCATTGTCTAATGTCACTGTGAAATGTTACAACACTAATTAAATATATGGATGATTAAATATCATAATGAAGAGATGTGAAATCCGATGATATAAAAAATTAATCCCAACAACATATAAAAATTCACTAATCAAAATTTAATTTATAAGAATGTTGTTATAAGATATATGTCGATTTTTCGATGAATAACGGATTTAAAAAATCACAATAATTGCACTCTCATAGTTCGATGTTTCTAAAAAATAGAAAACGAATACGAGGGCATCCTATATTAATGTGTGTCACTCCGAATACGATTTTTTCAACAATGATATTTAGAATGTTAAAAATAGCAACAAGAAATTCCAATATAATTTGTCCTTGAATTAAATTGTGAATTAAATCAGAATTCTATTCTCATAACAACTTGTAATAATTAATTAAGTTAAATTGACTAAATTGACTTAGAAAATTTGAGTTGGAAGTCCATCCAAAGTCATGTAGAGTGATCCCTAAATTTTAGGGGCCCGGGTTGAGTTCTTTTGAGTTGTAATTAGATAACTCAGTCTAACTGAGTTGTCTAACTGACTTATTGTCAGTTAAACTAGTTCTAACTGTTGGAGGAACTAGTAGGAGTCTAGTAGTGGGGAAGTGCAATAGTGCATCCTTAGTACCACATCAATTAACTGAATATTCACTCATAAATAACTCATGCATGTCAGTTCAGAGGAAGACCAATTTGATATTAGAGTTCAAGAATAGTGTACTATCAGTTGTATAATTTTCTGAGTCGTACAGATGGTGCATGCAATCAATTAAGGACCTATGTTTGGATTGCGCAGTTATGGAGAGTGGATTTCCCAATTAGATATGGGTTATTTCTCTTATAAATTGCGTAAGGAAGTACGAGCTTGGAAGGTGGAATAATTGGCTAAGTTTTGGCTTGACCTGGCTTGTAAGGCAAAGAGATAGATTGTACTGGTGCAAGAATTGCTTGGGTTGAACAAGTATTGTATTTTATTCTCAGATCTTTTGGTTAATGCAATATAGATAGTCAGGGTTTTTAGTAATTGCCTTCCCCAGAGAAATATTGTGTTATCTATGATTGATATTATTCCTTTTCTTCTTATTTTTTTCATCGATGAATTTTGGCTTCTGCTAAAGAGTAGAGTAGATTCTTGTCTTCTGTTTTAGCATATCACATAAGCTATTGAATCTGCAAGTGAATATTTATATGATATCAGAGCTGAAGACAATATAGAAGAGGATAATTTGAGTTTTTTATGCAGGTGAAATTGAATTTTCACTTCATACTTCAAAATTAGAAATATGGCTTTCTGCGGTTTGAGATTGAGTGTGCCTTGGAGGGCAGCTCAAATTACATAGCTTGGAAGGACATGATGGAGGTAGTGCTGGAAGACAATGGTCTCAAGGAATTCATATATCATGACATTCCTAAGCCTCAAACATCAAATGCTAAAGGTCTGGATGAATGGAGAAAGTGTGTGGCAAAGGTGAGAAGGATTATCCTTGAAGGAGTTTGAGATCGCATTGTCTCGAGCCTCCACGGTAAGGATACTCCCTATGCAATGTGGAAGACATTGAAAAACCTATTTCAAAATAGAAGTGACCATAGGAAGGTGGTACTGAAGGACAAACTTAAAAATATCAAGATGGAGAAGGGCGACTCAATTATTAAGTACTGGAATAAGTTCACTCATTATTGGGATGAGCTTGGAAGTGTCGGGATTACTATTGGTGAAGATGATATGGTGAGCCTAGATCTTCTAGGACTTCCCAAGAGCTTGAATAGTTACCAAGACTCTGTTAATTGGAGGGAGAAGCTACCAGATTGGAAGCAACTGTGGTCGTATTTGGTGCAGGAAGAGATTCTCAAGAACACCAGAGATAAATCCTCATCAAATGGTGATGATGAGGAGAATTGTGCCTTAGAAGGTAAGGAAAAGAAAGGGAAGGGGAAGTCATCCCATTCTAAATCAAATTCTTGTCATGGAAACAAGAAGAAAGGCATGTTGAAAGTCAATTTCTTTCACTATCACGAGCTGGGACATTTTGCCACAAAGATTCCACTCAGGAAGGCCGATAAGAATCCCTCATAATTTGAACTAGACTTTACCCTCATCACTTGTATGGTGTCATTGATGATGGATAATGTATGGTACCTGGATAGTGGAGCTTCTTTCCACATGACTGGTAGCAAAGAGCTCTTTAGTAAATTAGAGGAGAAGGATCTCCATGTTGATCTAGATTTTCATTGATGTCAATATGGCAATATGCTAGGATACTAGATGATGATATGAAGCCAAGGAGAAGCAAAGCAGATCCATGAAGAATAGGAGTAGTCCAAGAAGCAGTCTATCGGAAGCCATCATGAAGCCAAAGTGTAAGAGGAAGAGGTCATTGAGAAACCATCATGAAGCCAAAAAGTGAGAGGAAGAGTTCATCAAAAGCCATCAGGAAGCCATCAGAAGTCATAAACAGAGCTATCGAAGAAATGTATCAGAAGTCATAGGAGTGAAGAGAAGCCATAGGAGCAACAAGCCAAGACAAAGCAGATCTATCGCACGTGCCAAGAGTAAGAGCCATATCATAAATATGACATGAAATAGCGAAAGGAGCAGAGAAGAACACTTAGCGAGGAAAGAGCCACAAAGAGGAACACATCGACGGAGGTGCGTAAACAGTGTTAACAGAGGAGTTGACAGTAATATCGCATGAAATACTAGAGAAAAATCAAAGGAGTTAACCTATCAGAAGAGTAAAGAAGACAACTATCGGAAGAGCGTGGGTACGAAAGTACAAACTTCCTTGATCGTGGTTGAAGTCCCACACTCGATCCTAACCATCGATCTAATAGTCAACCCTCAGATCACGGTCAACTGTGGGGGCTAAGGCTGGTTGTAATCCAAGTGCCAGTTGAAGTCCTGCAAACCGTATATAATATCAGTAGATTGTTCTATTATGTGCCACTACCCAAAACCCCCGATGCGATATGTAGAGTGGACCCGAAACATGTTATGGAAACAACCCTATTCAATATCACATCCGTCACATTGCAAGTATTGAAGTTGTTGATACACTGAAATCCCCGATTGTGATATAATACATGGACTCGAACAGTTTATGGTAACAGCCCTATTGTAATATCTAATCTACATGTATCGGAACCTTCACATTGCAATTCATAAATGGATGTCACATTAAAACCCCGATTGCGATATAAGTATGCGGACCCGCTGCACCATTATAATACGTCCTAAAGAAATATCGCATCCGTTGCATATCGCAAGTCTTGAAGGGATGTAACAGTGGAAAACCGCCGATTGCGATAAGACCGTGGACCCGATAGGTTTATTAAAAATTGCTTAAGATCGCATCGCATCTGCTCTGTTGGCAGTAGTGGAATCACTTTGTTATGTGCAAACCTCCGAAAAACTACGATTGCGTTTAAAGTGATGATGTGGCTGGTGGGACCACCCATTATATGGTTTTACATATGTTAATATGTGAAGATCGATGATGTTGTTATCGAAGGACAGAGTATGTTATGGGCACGACTTGTACAAGACCTCTGGAAGTTGTGATTGTGATTAAAGGAATGATGTGGCACGTGGGATCTCCACTGTGGGTATAGCCTCCCCTATGAAATCCTCCGTTAAATAATGAGTCTATTGTATGAATATTAAAAAGGGCCTCTCTGATATAATTTTAATATGCAACACTTTTGTAATTTGGCCTCTCTTCTGAATGAACGTGTCTTTTGAGTATTGGTGAACTCGAAGAGACAAAGGAAGTCGAATATCATGAAGCTGAATATCAAGCGAGTGAAGAAGGTTGAGTGAGCATAGAGGAAGTTGAAGATCAAGCAATTGAAGAAGGAAGCCAAAAGGTTGAGCGAGTGCAGAGGAAGTCGAAGATCAAGCGAGCGAAAAGGAAGCCAAAGGTCAAGCGTATCAGGCATCTATAACAAAAAACAAGGAAAGTTCAAAAAGGGTGAACTAGAAGAAAGAGAGATTTCACGCAACCTGAAGAACACTTATGTGAAGGGAAAAATAAAGTTTCATCTGACATCTCTTGAAGGGAGCAGTAGCCAGCACCAGCATTGAAGCGTATGTGAATTTGTTTATGGGAAGTAAGAGATCGTGACAGTGAGAAGCAGTCACGCTGAAATCATTCACCGTGACAGTGAGAATAGAGGCTTGAAACAGAGAGTTGGTTTTTGTGTAGAGCTTAGTGCAAATCATTGTAGACACACTGAAGTTGGGTGGAGACATTATTGGAGATCATGATGGCTATTTGATATCATCATGAGGTAACTTTACAGACTCTGTGTAGACAGTATGAAGAGTTGTGAAGGCTCTTTCATATGAAGACAGGTTTTCATTGATGTTGTAGCATGGAGACTACAGTGAAGTTGTAAATTGACAGAATTCAGTAAAGAAGTTTTTGGGAGTAGAGAATTACTATCAAACATGCCTTGACAAGATAGGGTTGGAGCCCTTGGGGTTGGTGCCTCAGAATTGGAAGGATTGGTTTCCTGGGAGTTAGTGCTCCTAAATCTAAGGTTGGTGCCTTGACAAGACAGGGTTGGTGCTCTGGAGGTTGGAGCCTCACAAAAAGTCCAAGTTGGTCCTTGGTAACATATTGAAGCCTTATATATATTGTATCTGATTTATTGTAAAGATTATATGAATAGGAGAATTTATTCCTATTGCTCATTTCTGTGTTCTAAATATAAATGATTTAACTGGTAAAAATAACAATTGAAAAGAAATATTGATTCACCCCCCCTCTCAGTGTTTCCAACAATTGGTATCAGAGCCAGTACCTTCACTCAAAGCCTAACAGCCTGAAGGTTGATATTTAGAACACAAATGGCGAATCCAAGAAAGAAATTCTCCAATCCTCCTAAAGAAGTGTCTCCCTCTACAAATGAAATAGAAGAAAATCAATTTGAGAAGGCTCCATGGTTCAATGGAAACTTTTATATATGGAAAGCAAGAATGAGGAATTTCTTACAGACTCAAGGCACTGAAATCTAGAAATCAGTGATTGTTGATAACATGATGGATGGAGAATCTAAGGAGTACAATGCAAAAGTAATGAAGACAATCTTGAATGGGCTACCAGATTCTATAAATAACAATTTAGGAAAATGTTCATCAGTGAAGGGTATATGGGAGAAACTTCATGATCTTCACTCAGAAAGAGCATTGACAATGATCTCTAGTCATGAAAATGATGGAAAACAAGAATAAAATCCAGAGGCCATCAAGGAAGCTGAAGATGAGAATGATGACATCAAGGCTAAAGAAGACCTAGAAGATGAAGAGAATGAAAAAGATTATGTAGAAGATCTCCTTGCTAAACTTATGGCTGTCATGGAAGATATTATCAATTTGAAAAAGTAAAACAAGGAACTTAAGAAGAAAGCACTAGCTGGTGACCAAGACCAAACAAGGAAGAAAGTTGACCTTGTCAAGCTTCAAGTACAAGAAAGGGATGAAGAGTTTGCCAAGCTTAAGAAGTAATTTCATCAAAGCAAAAGAAAACATCATGAAGAAGTCATATCCATGAAAAATCAATTGGATAAAGCAAATAAATGGGAAGATACCTTGTCAAGTCAACTTGAACAAAGGCACAAGAGCTTGAACAAACTTGAAGAAGGGATTGGTCAGTACAAGATAGAGGTCTCCTCTCTCAAATCTCAACTACAAGAAGAAAGAAAGTTAGCACAAGGAGCTGAGAAGACAATGGAAGCGTTGGAAATCATAGAAGGACAGGTTGATGAAGCAGAAAAGGAGAGAAACACCATGATATGTCAACTAAAAGCAAAGGATGGAGAAATATTCAAATTAAAATATAACATCAACCTTCTCAAGGCCTAAACATGTAAAGCTACAAGGATCAAGGAATAAATGGAGAGTAGTCTAGCAAAGGAAAATGAAGAAATCTTCAAAATGAAGTTAGATATCATCTCCCTTAAATTAGAAGCAAATGAAGCTACTCGTTTCAAGGAAGAAACTGAGAAACAACATGCTAAGAAGAATAATGATTGTGAAAGATTGGAAGAAGAGATTGTCTCCCTCAGGAAAAAGGTTGAAGGGATGGACAAAATCTTGAAGAGTTATCAAGCCTTGGATGACATGCTTAGCCATCAAAGATTCCCATTTGATAAATCAAGTCTTGGCTATGAAGGTGAATCCTCAAACAAGAATGATAATGCTTCAAACAAAAAGGATGTGAGGAAGCTAGAAAGAAATGTTGATGCTCTTAGTTCCAACAAAGGCAAGGAGAAAAGTCAAGGCAACAATGGAAGAAATCCTGCTCCAAGAAGAAATATGGATGATGTCAAGAATGTGAGAAGCAACGGTTATCATCAAAGGATCTCAAGGCAGAAAGACTTCAGAAGTTCATCAAGAAAATCTCCATCTCCCAGGTACCAAAGTTTATTTCTTGGTTATTGTTATGCTTGTACAAACTTTATACACATGGCAAAAGATTGTAGGAAATATCATAAAGATAGATATTATGGTCCCCAACAATCTCTGAGGAACAATTTTGCAAGAATAAGTCATGAATTCTTATTCATGAACAACATAGAATGCTTCAAGTGTCATAACATTGGTCATATGGCACATAATTGTAACTTGACTTGGGCACCTTCTCAAGCTAGAACTATGTCAGATAAGAAAGTTACACAAGTCCCTGTGCCATTGAGCACTCCTTTGCCATTGATGTCAAAGGGGGAGAGAAGAAGAATATTGCCATCAATGACAAAGGGGAAGATTGTTGATCTAGATTGTCATTGATGTCAATATGGAAATATTCTAGGATACTAAATTATGATATGAAGCCAAGGAGAAGTAGAGTAGATCTGTGAAGAACAGGAGTAGTCTAAGAAGCAGTCTATTGGAAGCCATCATGAAGCCAAATCGTAAGAGGAAGAGGTCATTGAGAAGCCATTGTGAAGCCAAAAAGTGAGAGGAAGAGTTCATTGAAAGCCATCAGGAAGCCATAGGAGTGAAGAGAAGCCATAGGAGTGACAAGCCAAGACAAAGCAGATCTATCGCATGTGCCAAGACTAAGAGCCATATCAGAAATGTCGCATGAAATATCAGAAGGAGCAAAGAGGAACACTCAGCGAGGAAAGAGCCACAAAGAGGAACACATCGACGGAGGTGCATAAACAGTGTTAACGGAGGAGTTAATAGTAATATCACATGAAATACTGGAGAAACATTAGAGGAGTTAACCTATCAGTAGAGTAAAGAAGACATCTATGGGAAGAGAAGGGATAGGAAAGTACGAACTTCCTTGATCGTGGCTGAAGTCCCACACTCGATCCTAGCCGTCAATCTAATAGTCAACCCTCAGATCACGGTCCACTGCGGGGGTTAAGGTCGGTTGTAATCCAAGTGCCAGTTGAAGTCCCACAAACCTTATATAATATCGGCATACCGTTCTATTATGTGCCACTACCCAAAACCCTCGATGCGATATGTACTGTGGACCCAAAACATGTTATGGCAACAGCCCTATAAAATATCGCATCCGTCGTGTCGCAAGTATTGAAGTTGTTGTTACACTGAAATCCCTGATTGCGATATAATACACAGACTCGAACAGTTTATGGTAATAGCCCTATTGTAATATCGCATCCGCATGTATCGGAACCTTCACATTGCAATTCATAAATGGAAGTCACATTAAAACCCTGATTGCGATATAAGTATGTGGACCTGCTGCATCATTATAATACGTCCTAAAGAAATATCACGTTTGTCACATATCGCAAGTCTTGAAGAGATGTAACAATGGAAAACTATCGATTGCGATAAGACTGTGGAGTCGACGGGTTTATTAAAGATTGCTTAAGATTGCATCGCATCTGCTCCGTCGGTAGTAGTGGAATCACTGTGTTATGTGAAAACCTCCGAAAAACTACGATTGTGATTAAGGTGATGAAGTGGCTGGTGGGACCACCCATTATATGGTTTTAACTATATTAATATGTGAATATCAATGATGTTTTTATTGGAGGATAGAGTATGTTATGGGCATGTCTTGTACAAGACCTCTGGAAGTTGCGATTGCGGTTAAAGGAATGATGTGGCACGTGGGATCTCCACTGTGGGTATAGCCTCTCCTATGAAATCCTCCATTAAATAACCCACAACATAATGGGGATTCTGGGAGGAAGAACAGGAGTATTGTGGGATCAAAATGGGTGATGTTGCATGATTAGGGCATACCACTACACTTGTGTTCTGAGGCATGCAACATAGTTGTTTATTTGTAGAACATAACAACTCATCAAATTCTTGGGATGAGTACACTGGAAGAATATTTTTCAGGGAAGAAACCAAATGTGGGAGACTTCAGGATTTTTGGTTCATCATTCTATTACCCTGTAACCAAAGATGCATGGAAGAATATTGATCCAACAACAGAGTTGTGGATATTTGTGGAGTACACTGATACACCTCATAACTATCGAGTGTACCTATCGACCAACAAGGTGACAATGGTTCACAGGGATGTAAAATTTGATGAAGAGAAAGCCATGAGATGTTCCCTTGAGAGGGAGCTACAACTACATGAGGTTGAGGAGCTCTTAGCTCCTAAGGTAGAACATCATGATGATTTGGAGCAGCCACATATAGATGAGTAGGAGGTTGAGACACCCACTCTTGCAGATTCTTCTATAGATGGGAGAAAGTGCACTAGAGAGGGTGACATGTTATTGTATGATGCTAGAGATAATGTGGGAGAAACCACATCACAATGTAGGTAGAGGAGGTCACCTGTGAGGTATGCTAGATACATGGCTCTTATGAGAGGATGTGTAGAGACTGAATCATCTTCTTTTGAGGAAGTAGTGCAGTAACCAGTTTGGGTTGATTCCATGGTTGAGGAATACAACTCCATTATCGGGAACAATGTTTGGGATGTGGTCCCAAGGCCAGCGGACAAGTCAGTGGTGAGTTCTCGATGGCTTTACAAGGTAAAGCAAGAAGTGTATAGTAGTGTGGAGAAACACAAGGCCAAGTTTGTGGCTTGAGGATTTTCTCAAGTGGAGGGGATTGATTACAATGAGACTTTTTCTCTTGTTGCAAGGTACTCATCAATCAGATCCATTTTGGCACTGTCAGCATAAATGGGATGGAAGATACATCAGTGGATGTAAAGAAAACATTCCTCAATGACATAATTGAGGAAGAGGTGTATATTTAGCGTCCTAAAGGTTTTGAGACCTTTGACTGAGAGTCGCATGTGTGCCAACTCAAGAAAGCATTATATGGGCTTAAGAAAGCACCTCGTGCTTGGTACACTAGGATCGATAGCTTCTTCATTGGGTTGGGCTTCACCAAAAGTGAAGCAGATGTGAACCTTTACCAAATTTTTGTTGAAGGTAAATTGTCGATTATTGTTTTATATGCTGACGATTTGATTCTGACAGGTGATGATAAGATGATCTAGTCTTACAAAGAGGATCTTGCAAGAGAGCTCGAAATGATGGACTTGGGGCTCATGCACTAATTTTTGGGCATGAAAGTATGGCAAGGTGATGAGGAAATTTTTTTCTCTTAGGGAAAGTATGCCAACAAGATATTGAAAAGGTTCGACATGGAGAGAAGTAAACCCATGGAGACTTCTCTAGCAGGTAATTGGAGGAAGGAGGATGCTACTTCCAGTGAAGTAGTGGAAGTTACTATTTACAGGTAGCTTGTGGGTTCACCAGACATGTGCTATGCAGTTAACCAACTTAGTAAAGTGATGGTTAAGCTTACCAAGATGTATTGGAAGGAAACTAAGCATGCATTGAGATACCTCAAAGGCACTACTCAGTATGGTTTATGGTACATATGGATAGAGGGAGTGAAGCTTCAAGGATTCATCGATGTAGATTGGGGAGGGAGTCCATCGAACAGGAAGAGCACATCATGAGGGATATTCAGTATTGGGTTAGTAGTTGTTTCTTGGTACAACAGGAAATAGAGATCAATTGCACTCAGTTCAATAGAGGCAGAGTACATGGTTGCTAGTCAGGCATCTTGTGAGGCTATCTGGATGAGGAAGATTATGGTTGCTTTGTTTGGTGAGTAGATGGATCCAACTGTGATTTACGGTGACAATCAAAGTTGCATCAAACTCTATGAAAATCTAGTTTTTCATGATCGGTCCAAGCATATTGATATCTGGTATCATCATCTTCGAGATTGTGTGCAGAGGAGAATTATGTTGTTGGCATACATTCCCACAAATGAGAAGGATGCAAATATTTTGACAAAGGCTTTGTCAAGATGCAAATTCAAGTTTCATAGAGATGGGATCGAGGTAGTTGATAATCCCTTTCTGGTTGAGAGGGAGTGTTAAAAATAGCAATAAGAAATTCCAATTTAATTTGTCCTTGAATTAAATTGTGAATTAAAGTGAAATTCTATTCTCATAGCAACTTGTAATAGTTAATTAAGTTAAATTGACTTAATTGACTTAGAAAATTCAAGTTGGAAGTCTATTTAGAGTCATGTAGAGTGATCCCTAAATTTTAGGTGCCCAAGTTGAGTTCTTTTGAGTTGCAATTAGATAACTCGGTCTAACCAAGTTATAGTCAATTAAACTAGTTCTATATGTTGGAGGAACTAGTAGGAGTCTAGTAGTGGGGAAGTGCACTAGTGCATCCTCAGTTCCACACCAATTAACAGAAAATTCACTCATAAATAACTCATCCATGTCATTTCAAAGGAAGACCCAGTTGAGATTAGATTTTAGGGACAATGTACTATCAACTGTATAATTTTATGAGTTATATAGATAGTGCATGCAATCAGTTGAGGACCTATGTTTGGATTGCATAGTTATGGAGAGTCGATTTACCAATTAAATATTGGATAGTTTGACCAAGAAATGCACAAGGAAGTAGGGGGTTGGAAGGAAACATAATTGTCTAAGTGCTGGCTTGAGCTGACTTGTAAGGCAGAGAGGTAGATTGTACTATTGCAAGAATTGTTTGGGTTCAACACGTGTTGTATTTTCTTCTCAGATATTCTAGTTAATGCAATATAGATAGTCGGGGTTTTTAGTAGTTGACTTCCCCAGAGAAATATTGTGTTATGTATGATTGATATTCATCTTTTCTTCTTATTGTTTTCATCAATCAATTTTGGTTTCTGCTGAAGAGTAGAGTATATTCTTGTCTTATGTTTTAGCATATCACATAAGTTGTTGAATCTACAAGTAAAAATATACATAGAATAATAAAAAGTAGTATCCGAGTGTGTTTGTAAAATAAATACACACCGGGAAGATACATTTCATGCACCAATGTGATTCATGTTTAACGCATTAATGCATCATTACTTTTAACACATCAGTGCATTAGATTATGTAAAAGCACCGGTACTATAATAATTTGTTTCCTACCCCGGTGCCTTTTGTGAAATGTACAACATCAAGGATTTTACAAGCACATAAACACCGAGGCATTATGCTTTTGAAGCATCTGTGTTTTTTATGAAACTCATCAGCACCGGTGCATTGTTACGCATAGCTACTCGGTGTGTTAGAGAAGATAAAACCACTGGGGTTGCAAGATGTTTTTTCCTACCCTAGTGCCCTTCCTGAAAATTACTACCCAAGGCACTTTCAGAATACATAAGCACTAAGGCAGTATACTTTTCAGGCACTAATGTTGTTTGCATTCATTGGCCCAATGCATGGTATCATAGATTGTATGATTCGATGCATTTTTTTATAGTCTTTGTGATTTTATTTAAATTTATAACACCTGTGCTTTTATATTAGTAGCGCACTGATGTGATTTGTCTTGTAAGTCCACCATTACGAAAATATCTGAAAACCTCGGGTCGCCCAAATTTTTTAGTTGTGATGAAGTTCAGTTATCAACTCTGCAAAAACATCTGATACCACAATTGGATGTTGTAGGAGAGGTTTTTTTTGACATTTTTTGCTAAATATATAACACTAAAAACCTCCATTATAACCTCCAATAGAAGGTATTTTCCTTGTACTTAAAGTTCCCTATGCACCCCCGTTCTCCTGCACATAACCCATCTCTCCACATAAGAAATGATTTTTACACTAGTTTCCACCTTGCTGAATAAAATGCACCCCCATTCCCCCGCACATATCCCATCCTTACAAACAATAAAAGCTCCACACAAAAAAACATAATAATATTCTTTGTTCTCCCACACATACCCTACCCTCTTTAAACATTCATATGATGTACGATGTATAAATTTGTAAAATTATCTCCACACAATGAAATATTAAGTGGATATTTGTGTAGCACCACCCCCCTGACCTATGCAAATCACTTGCAACTGCATTAGATCTGTCATCATTGGGAAGAGCATTCAGGAAATCGATATGCATACCTCATCTTCCTCACAATCAAAGCTTTTCATAATGAAACATAATAATAATAACATATTAAAATTAATAGTTTAACATTAATTTCTCTATACACCCCCGTTCTCCCAAAAATACCCCATCCTAATTTTGTCCTAGCTAAATAAAGTTCCCAGTATAAAATCTCGACACAATAAAATATTTTCACAAAGAAAAACAATAATATTAATTATTATGTTCTCTTGCACATGCCTCGTCCTCCACAAAGATTCAATGCTAACACCAATGCTGAGAGCAATAACAAATTGTCAGAGTACTCGTGAAATCCCTCGTTCTCCCGCACATACCCCGTTTTCCATATTTTTTCCAACCTGATGTTTTTCATCTGATAAATAGGAAACTTGTATGCTTCCAATATAAAATGAATGCATATGTCCATGATGTCATAGAAAATCCATTATGTACAAAAATCACATAGATTAACATTAATAGTTTAACATTAATTTCGTTATGCACCACCTGTTCTCCTACATAAACCCCATCCTACACACAGTAAAAGATCCACACATTGTGTTATCACTTAAGAATTCTAATGCCAAAATTTCTCATACTAGCTTGATGACAAAGGTCGGTGCTAGTCTAAGTTTGTTTTTTGTTTTTCCTTAGAGTCTAAGTCTTAGGGGGTCTTGAGTCAAGTATGCATTGTCATTCATCACTAGTCATTCTCATTCATCACCGGTCTCATAGCCATGTGTCAGTTTGGTTTAAAAATTACTATGTGCCACAAGGCCTTTTAGGTGATTTCGTAGCGCATGTAACCATTCTGAAGTGATTTCACAGCACATTAATCCTTTTTAGCAGTTTCGCAGCGCAAAAGTCCTTTAGGTGATTTCGCAGCGCGATACGTTTTAGGTGATTTCGCAGCGCATAATTCAAAATTTTCACTGGCCGCGCTGCGAAATCGGAGATTCGTGCATTCCGCAACGAATCTTTCCCAACTGTCAAATTTGCCAAGTTAACCTATGGTTGTGTCATTCATTGTCAATTTATGCACTCCACATATCATGTCTAACCGCTTATCTCCATTATTACAACCACTAGGTACGTTAGCACACACGGATTACAAGTCCCAAGGAAAGCCAGGTATGCACAGTCTTAATGATGATTGTATGTCTTGCATGAGAAACAAGTCTGCAAGGTTTCAATTTGAAAACATTGTCATAAAACGAGGCAGCTATCAAGCGAGGCAGAGATTGGAGTTTGAGCAGCGCTAGCATTTCCAGCCTCCATTACACTGAATCTTCATGGAGGGATCGACAGAAAGGAAAGATCACAGGGCAGGCAAATGTTTAAGAAATGAGCCTGAAGGTTTAGACATAACCTTGAAGAATAGAGAAGTCGAGCATGCATTTAAACAAGCTGGATGTTGGAATTTTTGCAAGAAGCTCCAGGGAGGTCATGCACAAGTTACTAAGGAATTTGCCCTGAATTTCACAGGACTAAACTCAAAGGTTGGTATGCTGGAATTGCAGGTCTCACCAGACATGATATCCACAGTTACAAAGATTCCAAGAGGGCAAGAAAATTGGTTCAAGAATTTCAAATTTTACATGAACCCATGCAAATAATTTCTAAAGCAGGAGTTCATTAACTCATATTTGAGCAAGTCTGTTCCTAGAAGTTATGTCAAAGAATCATATGCCCATTTGCTTACCTGTATACAGAAGTACAAGGGAGATATAACAAAGTGTACTGATACCATTTTAAACTTTTGTTGCATGTCACAGGGAAAACATCTATTGATCTACCTTTTTACTTATTCCGCAGCGTAAGTAAAATGTGTGACAAGGTGCAACTAAGAAAAGAAGCCTGTGAGACTTCATTGTTCCACCATGGCCTGGTTAAGTTGATTGTTCTGCGTGAACTCCAGAGGATAGGCAGAGACTGGGAAACATTCATATTCATGTCTGGTTTCAAGAGCAAGGCCGGTCTCAACCCTCAAGCTGCAAAAGATCTTTCAACAACAACCGGTCCTCAAGCAGAAACAAAAGCCACGAGGTTTTCAAAGTTAAAGGCAAGGAAACAAGTAAGAGAATCTACCAGGCCACTGACTATTCAGGATACACCCCAGCAGTCCATTAAAGAGAATACTCAGGTCAAAGAAACTGTGCATGAATCAAGCATAGGTGAAGGAATTCAAAGAAGAAGGACTACGAGCCAGGTGGCTAAAGAAAACGGTAAGTCAGTGAGTATTGAAGAAAGCCTTGTTTCAAAGAGAGACTTAAATGATTTATTGCAAGCAATTGACATTGAAGAGTCCCCACTAGTTCAAGCTGATTTGATATAGTCAGGAAAAGAGAAGGCTAAGAGGCTCAAAGCCTCAAAGAAACTCAAGTTTTATAATCAAGATGATCAGTTTGTTTTTAAGCCCAGGAGACCCATAACGAGGAAGTTCAAACAAGTACAAGAGGTGCCGCCAAGAGCAGATGAAACAGGAGAGGTGACACAACCTCATGAAGGAAAGGATAAAGGCAAAACAATTGCCACTCAAGAAGAAGGTAATGTAGAAGACTTAAAAAAGAGATTGGGATTGGCCAACTTCGAAATTGATAGACTGAAAAAGGTTGCCATAAAATTTGCACTTAAGGAAGCTTATT
Organism: Pinus taeda; assembly: GCA_000404065.3. Classification (NCBI taxonomy): domain Eukaryota; kingdom Viridiplantae; phylum Streptophyta; class Pinopsida; order Pinales; family Pinaceae; genus Pinus; species Pinus taeda. The sequence continues at coordinate 40,548 of APFE031299616.1, read as the reverse complement.
TTAACCAAATGCAAGCTCGGTGGGAGGACCAAACATTTCAAATTCCTGAAGTGGTTGATTTTAGTGTTCAATTCCGTAGCTGGACTACTCCTGCGATAAAGGAAGCTTAATTTATCAGAAAAGTCAATACAAACCTCAGGTCTGGGATCAAAGTAATGAAGAAACAAATTGAAGACTTAAAGATACAGTTGAGCCAGCGAAAAGAATCTCCATAAAGAAATCTCACTTCAAGTAAGGTTATGTTTCAAAGTTTTGATGGTTTTGCTTGGTATAATCTTTATTGAAGAATCAAACATTCCCATTCAGTTTTGAAAGGTCTTGGAGCTGTTGAAAGAATGCTTAAATAGTAAAAGGTTCAAAATGGCAAAATTTTGGGTTGAAACTGTGATTTTTTAAACAACATAGCAGTTTCGTAGCACGCTACGAAACTGCTGAAGGTGATGACTAAAGCTCAGCAGTTTTGTAGCGCGCTACGAAACTGCTGAAGCTAAAAAATCTAATCTCAGTCAACTGGTTTTGAAATATAAGCGGGAATTTTGAGAAGGGCATATCTACAAGGCATACAAGGCATCATCTGAAGCTATCAACATTCAACCAGGTCAAGACAGGTGGAGAAAATATGTATTCGAATCCAATTTTAAATTTTTTGTCATAAAGTGAACACATTTACCACAGTTCAAGATATATCAAAATAGCTTGGAAGAACTTTTTCCATCACACATGAAAATTGTGGACAACACATCAAGGATGTGGAAATCTGTTATATTTTGGATAATCAAAGATCAAGGGCATGCTTCTTTGGATTCGAACATTTTGAGGCAAACCAAAGACCGATACACAGGGGTAGTTTCCTATGTTTCAGGGCAATGGAAAAGATGTGACATTGAAGACCAACATGGAGCCTTGAACATCCATCAAAGCCAAACTAAAAGGGAAACAGATTTCAAAGAACGAGAATGATTCTAATCAAGGTTATTTTTAGAATCCTACTTGATTTAGATTTCTAAAAAGTCTAGTTGAAGTTTGTTACATTAAATAGGCAGTTAAAAGTTAAACAGGTGTCATTAGAAGTAGATTTCGAGTTCCCCTAATGTTTAAGGAGGAATCTCAGTCAGGTCTATATATAGGAGAAAGGGAAATGTAATAAGGGTTGGAAGTTTATGTAAAATCTCTGTTATTAAGCTTATGTAAAAACTCTGTTTCTTTGATAATACAATACTTGCTTCTGCTGCTCAAGAATCATAGAGATTTCAATGTATGTGTTCCTATTGTTGTCTTTTCATGTTGCCTACAATCTTATGAGTATTTGATTACTTAGAAATCACTTGCAGTGTTCTAATTTCCTTCACATACTTGTAAACTGTCCTCTTTGTGTTTGGTGTACTATAACTATATTGAAATCTGAATGCCTTGATTTTATTGCAAAGCCAATTCTACTGTTAATGCTAAAGGACATATGACTCCATAAGCCCAATGGATGCTTGTTAATTTTGATTCCACCACCTTTATTCCTTTTTGTTTCACAAAGAGTTAGCCATCTTAATCATAGTTGAAAACCTTCAATCCTTTGAGAGAGCCCTCTCAGGCTAAGGAGGCTAAGCCTTAGCTAAAAGATTCGTTTGAAACAGTTACTTGAAGTCTTCCTGGTCTGCAGCCTTCCAGGGCTTGATTTTGAGATAACACATTGAAACATATAAACAATATTAATTATTATTTCCTCCCGCACATACCCCATCCTCCGCAAATATTCATAGATCTAAAATCATAGCTCTACACAACTGCTCTCGCACACATACTTTGTCCTCTGCACAGTAAAATTTCCGCACAAGGAAAGCATTTAACATTAATTTCGTCATTGCCGAATAAATTTCCCTATGCATGCTCATTCTCCTGCATATACCCCATCCTTGTGCACAATAAAAGATCTGCACAATAAAAGGTAATAATATTCCCCATTCTCCTACACATACCCCATCCTCAATAAACATTCATATGATATAAGATGTGGAAATTTGTAAAGGTATCTTCGCACAATGAAATATTAAGTGGAGAATTATGTAGCCCCCCTGTTAATTTTAGGTATGTTCTATGCTAGAGCAATTTATTTAAATTTTCGCAGTTAGCAATCACATCAGCATTAAAGTAAACTATAGATAGAACATAAATATAAATCGCAGAAGACAAGCTAAGACAAGAGGACACAAGATGTGGCGCCAGCCAGGGACAAACCCCAATGTGGGGAAACCCTTGATCAATTCTTCCTTTATGTTCTTCAAAGTTCAGCAGAGAAAGAGAGAGTACATTTACAATAGAATTCAACATTTTGACTTTATGATATTTTCATGTGATCAGTTGAAGACATATTGCTTCAACTGATTCCCCAGGGTAACTGCTTCACCTATTATGGTGTTGTAACTCATATTCATGTTGCACCCGTCATTGTGCTACACCTGGTCACTGAGCTGCCCTCATCACTATGCTGCTCCCATCGCCATGTTGCATTATTCATCATGATCATGATGTCTCAATCATCATTATGCATGCCCATCATGCTGCATCATTCATCATCATCATGTTGTCTCAATCGTCATTATGCATGCCCATCATGCTGCATCATATTGCTCCACTGCTAAGTTGTTGTACACAAATTTACTGCTCTCCATCATCATGATGAACATATTTTGTTGCTGTCATCATGATGACTGGTTAGGGTACCAAGCACTATTTAAACAAATCTTCAAACAACTTAGGACACTTCTTTGGTTATGTTGTTGATCTGGGCATATATACAAGTCCTCAAAAACTCATACACAATCCTTGACTATGGTGTTATGGCCTGCGACCTAACACACAGTCTTTCTGTAGCTTCCAAGTAGCATAAACATTTCTCCTTATCCTTCCAACGGGACCCCAACAGATCTATCCCTTAGCTCCTCTAACTCGGTTCTCCTACAAGAAGAGAACAACTTCATGTAGTCACAAAAGGATACGCAAACAGTCTTGTCTCTATGATGGTGCTGTCACCTACAACAACTTGAACTTTCCTTCTTCTTTTACGCTGTCAACAGGCTTCGTTTAGCTATGATAGTGTCTATCTTTGGAGTGCGTATTAGGCCTCTCTTATCTGTGGTTAGGGCCTCCTTTGGTCAGCAAAGATGGACTGCATTAGACTGCATATTAGGGCATGCGTATAAGGCTACTAGTCAGCGTATTTATGGTCTCCGTATAAGACATCTAGACAACATATTTAGGGCCTCCGTATAATACATCTGGACAATGTATTTAGGGCCTCCGTATAAGACATATGGATAGCGTAATAGGGTCTTCGTATAAGACAACTGGACAACATACTTAGGGCATCACTTGACTGTGATCAGGGTTGTTCCATTGACTATGTGTAGGGACCTTCATGACCTACGTATGTCTTCATTTATAGTGGATAAGGTTAGGGCATTATTTGTAGCTAGGCCAATGTATTCTTTTGGTGTCTCTCCTTCTCCAAAAACCCAAGACGTGGAGAGGAGGAGATCACTCCAAGAATCTGTCTCCAAATGACTTCAAGTCCACACCTATTTATACTAAAAACGTAGATGATGAATAGACACATCTATTGGGCTTCTGAGCCTATGTAAGATGTTGGCCGACTTAAAAATTTGTCCATAACATAAATAAATTCATAACTTCATAAATACTTATCGGAATCGGATGATCTTTAGATCAATCCTACACCTCTCGACGAAAGGGATCCAATAAAAATATCAGCTACCATAAATAAGCTGACCCACATGGAGTTTGGCCCTAGTTTCCAATTTTAACACTCCCTCTCAAATAGGGAGAACTCCATCCGCATATCCATATGTTTGATTGTACTGTCTTTGCCATCAGTGCCCTGCACTGCTCTGCTCAGCTCTGCTAGCTCTACTTAGCTCTGCTAGCTTTGCTCAGCTCTGTTGGCTCTACACAGCTCTGTTGGATCTGCTCTGCTCTATTGGCTCTACTCTGATCTACTGGCTCTGCTCAACTCTGTTGGCTCTGCTCTGCTCTGTTGGCTCAACTCTACTCAACTTACTCTCTGTTGAACCATGAAGAAGAAGAATTGATCGAGAATGTCTCATACCATTCTCCACTGACTCGAAGTCAGTCTTAGATTGTGTACCACTGGTCCCAAACCAGTCTCAACCGACCCAAAGTCAACATCATAGGGGGTACCACTCCTAACACTGGTCCCAGACCAGTATCATCAGTCTCGGAGTGTGTACCACTAGTCCTAGACCAGTCTCAACCAACCCGAAGTCAGCGTCATAGTATGTACCACTCTCACTGGTCCTAGACTAGTCCTACACTAACCCAAAGTCAGTCTCAGAGTATGTACCACTGGTCCTAGACTAGTCTCAATCGACCCGAATTCAGCATCATAGTAGGTACAACTCCTACAACTAGTCCCAGGCTAGTATCATTGATCCCAAGCCAGTATCATTGATATCAGATCAATGAAGGTCATTCAAGCATAGGGAGTAGGACAGATACAACGATGTGTCCATCGGTACTACTATGGTCCCTCTCCTCATTTCCCTACTTATTGATCAGATGAGAGGTACTTCCCATGAGTCCCAGACTGCATGGGTAGGATGCCTTGACAGAAGAACTAATCAATCCTATCTTCACAGGAGAACTAATCATCCTACTACATAATCGTCATGGAGAACACATCATCCAAACCTCACAGGAGAACTAATCATCCTACTACACAGGAGAGTGAATCATCCTGTCCCATAAGAGAGTGAATCATCTTGTTCCACAAGAGAGTGAATCATCTTGTTCATAGGAGAGCGAATTATCCTGTTCATAGGAAAAGCGAATCATCCTGTCCCACAAGAGAGCAAATCATCTTGTCCCACAAGAGAGAAAATCATCTTGTTCACAAGAAAGCGAATCATCCTGTCCACAGGAGAGTGAATCATCATGTCCCACAAGAGATTGAATCATCTTGTCCCAGTGCACCACCAGAGGAGGGTGAGTCACCTTGTGGTCGTATGTTGCTCCTGTAAGAACTGCAAGCCCCC
>APFE031299616.1:12179-29037 GCA_000404065.3 Pinus taeda | reverse complement strand
TAAAAAAAAACTTTTACATAAAATTTTTAATAAGAAATGGGTCCCTTTTTAAATAAACTTAGTTACGATTTGTGAGTTGATAAATAAAACTAGTATTGACCCCTTTACAAGAAAAATCTTTTTCAAAAACTTGATGTAAATGATTCATTTTGTAAAGCCTTTTGAATAATACTAAATGTTCCTTTAAAAAACATTATGAATAATTCTACATTGCGATAAAGTGATCGGACATCTCATATCAAAATGACAAAGGGACATACACAAACAAGGCCTCAACATATTCTCCGATCCGATAAAGGAAATTGCAATCGACAATCAGAGATATCAAAGGTACACACACAAATAAAGCCTCAACATATTCTCTGATCTGATAAAGGAAATCACAATCGGAAATCGAAGATATCAAAGACAAAGGGACTCACACAAAATAAAGGCCTCAACAAATCCCCCGATTCGATAAAGGTAATCGCAATTGGCAATCAGGGATATCACATGACAAAGGGATAAAAGCACAAACCAAACCCTTGATTGCGATCAATTAATAGGGCGTGCATCTCAAGAGGAAAACATAAACTTAAACAATTTGCATCCATGATACTCCTCTTTATTATAATATTACTTTATCAGCAATCGAAGATATTCATTGCAAGTAAAAAAACCTATCCCTTTGAAACTCCAGATTGCGATTTGCAATTTATAGCCGATCATCGATCGGGGAAATCTGAAGACATGCTTGAGATAATAATCAATGAGATGGGCATTTATGGTATTAATTCATCACGATTGGTGGCTCGAATGGTTATTAAATTTTACAGTTAAGATTGTGTCCTTCAAAAGATTTCATTTATGGTAATTTTGTACATCCGATTTATCATATGACAATCACCTTAATTATGTTCATTTTCATAGTAGCTTTCAGCGACAAATCCCTGTATTACGGTCTGAAATTGTCTGTGCAGAGTTTCTGAGAACTCATGAATCCAGAGAAGATGAGGAAGAAATCTAAGAAGGCCAAAGCAACCCTTATAGCAAAAGCAACCCCTGCGGATAAAGAACCAGGACCGAGCAAGAAGGGATTAATTTTAGATACAACATGTCTCGGTCTGGGAAATACGAGCTGGGAAAGCATCTATAATCTGATAGAAGCAAAGGAACATGAAGAATTATCAGAGGAAGCCACAGCTGGTTCAGCCAACAAGTCAGAGGGGACTCTCAAAGAATTGGCCTATTCATACCTTCACAGAATAGAAGTGCGGGCCAAAAATTTGCCATACACATATGTGGTTAGATGGGTTGTTGAGAAAATCCCAACCTCAGACAGAACATTTTCAACCGCCGATGGAAGGATATTTAGGTCATTCAAACCTGAAGATCTCAGGAAAATGTACCATCTACCTCAGCCCGAGAAGCGCTATAACAAGGCATTCTTGGAAGTATTTGCAAAGGAAAATGACTTGGAATCAGACCCAATCAAGCACTGGAGGCATTTCCCAGAGAAACATAAGCATGATTCATTAGTTAAGTATTCTGTCAACTCACTAGTTTCTCCTTATTGCTATGCTGGAGCTATGATGTGTAGACTGTGAGGACAACATGATTCTGCAAAATTTTCTATAGATATGGTCCTGTTAATGGAAGCTACAATTAATGGTTATGTTATGGATTGGGAAAATATTTTGTCTGATAAACTAGTCATTGAGATATTAGAATATAGAAGGAAATCATTTACAACTTCTCGGATCATTCCCCCTTTCTACTACAGTGCATATATTCTAGATATTATTTGTTTTAATTCTAAGTTCTCGATACTCGGATGGAAGTGGACTTCCCAAGATCCCAACCCTATTCATATCTATCACAAACAGTTGTGGAAGGCACACTATAAAAATCACCTATACATAATTTGCAATGGTTTTGTTTCACCTGTATATTATTCCATTTTCAATAAGCCTGCCCCTAGGATATCCCAAGAAGTAGCAATTAACCTAACAGCAGTAGGTAGCTGGTTCAGGGAGGAGAAATTTACCTATGTGAGGCTTTTCGGTAGTCTCACTAATCCTCATGTTCTTCCTCTATATGTCCCTGATAAATTGTTAGCCCGAGAATTGGCATATCAGATAACAGTTTCAGGAACATCAAGAACCCTTAAGGATTCCAAGAAACAAATGTGGCCTATATTCCCCCTACGATGTGGCATTTTTACCTTGCATGATTACAAGCATGCAGAGAAGATTCAGATGCTGAATCTTGCCACCATTCCGAATAGGCAATATGACCCAAGGAAGGTTGCCTATAACGTCACCTCTCAAGCTAAACTTGCTAAATTCGATCATGAAGCAGATGTTTTTGATGATTTATTTGCTTCAGTTGAAATATTTTTTCAGGTTAAAGGATTGGTTAGGATCAAATATGGAGAAGAAGGGTTAGAAACATTCAATAGGCTCAGATCCCAGAGGTTGCAAACTCTGCCTTTGGACCTATTAGCTACAGCCCCGATTGATCAGCCATAGAGTCAAAGTGAAGAGAAAGCTACCGACAAGACTCTTGTAGAGGAGAAGATCCCTGAAAAAGAAAAATTGCCAAAGCAGGAACAGGGACAAGGAAAAAGTGGTGAACTCATTGACTCAAGCATCTATGTTGATCCAAAACTGATCAAGGAATGGCAATAGTTTGATTCCATTATTAGCGATACTGAGAGCTTTCAAGAATTCAACACACCTAAGGTGACAACTGGTCAAAAATCAATAATCAATACAGTTCCAACTAAAGGAACTAGCGGCCCACCCATAACTCACAAGGATGTAGAAATAATCCCCGAAAACCGCTCTGATGAAATTGTTTTGCATGTAGAAGAAATACCACCATTGGATGTCTTCTACAGCCCTAAGCATAGGGCTGTAGTCAAAAGACAAAGGAAAAAGAGGAAAGTTGATCAATCTCCTCTTTTAACTTCACAAATGCAGATAAAAAACGTGGTATGGAGAGAAGAAGTTAACCCTTCTGAAGATCTCACTAAACTTTCTCAATATGCTGGAGCATACACAGCAGCGACAGTGGACAAAGCATCAGAGGTCAGTAACTTGCTCAAAGAAAAAGATCAAGCGATCACTTTGTTGGAAACACAGGCACAAGAGAAATAACAAAAGATAGAGCAGTTGGAACAATAGTTAGCAATCTAGAGGCAATTAAATAACCAATTGAATGAGCAATTGCTCAAAGAAAAACAAAGGATTGATCAACATGCAATTCAGAAGCAACAGGAATTGTCCCAAGCATTGAGCAAGTTGCAATCAATAAATGAACAGTTGAGAAAATCAAAAGAAAAACAGATCGCTCAACTATCACTCCAGATTGAAATATTCAAAGAGTATCCCCAAGTGGGAGAATTCAGATCGGAGGCTCTACAAATTACCAAGGCATTGCCTAAACAGTTGAGCCTATTGTGTCATAATATCTCACTCGCTCTTCCTCTGTGTGAAATTTCCTCATCTATGATTGACAAATCAGTTGATGCAAGACTAAATTTGGAGCAAGTAGATGAAAGATTAACATATTTTCTCTCCTGGCAAGAAACCGAAGAAGGAAAAGCTGTTAATTTACCCCAAATTATGGAATTGCATAAAGAAATCCTATTTCACTGAATGGCAATCTCAACTAATGAAGGTAGAAAGGGTGACTTTAAGATGTCGATCGGCAACGAATAATCTGGTTGAATTGATTAATGATACACTATATTTGTCAAATTTAATTACAGAGTGTTCTCCAGGGAAACTTCCATTAATAAAAGCATTGGAACAGATATGGAAATAGGAGCTGGAGTAGAGGGAAAGATTGATTGCAGGTATTGAAACTTTAACATGGGAAACCTTTTGGTTTTTCCTTGTTAAACCACACAGTCGGTGGACAACGATGAAATGCCTCACATATGCAATCAGCCATATGATTCCCGAAATTTCTAATGCCATCTACACAACTCAGTTACACTCACAAATGAGTCATCCACCAGAACTTCAACTGATGCTTTCCATTTGTCAGCTCAAGTCACAAGATAAGCAGCCAATACAGTGAATCATTCTGACTGACTGCAGCACACCTATTTCGAGAAAATCTTCACATATTTGTGATTTGGTTATACCAGCACATAGCATTTTTATTTCATAGTTTGTTAGTTAGATAGTATTTATAGACCCTTTCATGTTTTTAGAAAGGGTCCTCAAATTTTTGTATTAAGATTTGGATTGGATGTTGCACTACTGTACTTCTGATATATTTATTTTTATAAAAATTGGACCTGAATTCTGAGTTTTGATGAAGAATACTTTTATGTGATATGCACTATTGCTTCTTGTAAAAGTGTTTCCAAGTTGAAAGGTGGGATCTGAATGCAATTCATATTGGAGGAGACTCAAACACATATGGTACTATTATCTATGTTTTTGTTTCATGCTTTTATGTGAACCAACATTTATTGAATTTTGTTATTATTGATATGTGTATATGCTCTTACAGTAATTCTTTCACTTATCACTATTGAATGTTTAAGAGTTGTTATTTTTCATTATATATGTGTATCAGTAATATATAAATATTAGTGTGATAACGTTTTAATCATTACTTTGTTCAACTACTTGAACAAAGTAATTATCATATGAATAAATATTTTTGTTTATAAGTAGAGTCATCTATATGCCTACTTGTCAATAAGAATCATCAAAAATTGCACTAAGAGAAAGACTTCCTGGGATATGTTAGTTATTTATATTGTTGCATATTAGAATAAATCATCCATCATTCCCATTAAATATTAGAAAATCAATCACTTATCCATCCCATTTATAAATCATTGGGAAACTGGTCCTATTATATCCAGTCGGAGCCACCACACCAAACAGAAAAGGAGCTGCTTTTAAGGTCCGAACTGGGTGGTTTTCCCTGATGTTGATGCAGTGATTTTTGAGGCATCAACACCACCCTGTAACGTTTGACTTCCATTGCTAACATGGACACTAGGTTCTTCTTGTGATCAGATACATAAAAGAGATTCTGTAAATGAATCGAGTTATCCTCGTTCAATTGAGGGGTAACATTCCCTACACCCTTTTCAGGATAGGTGGTATCGGCTCCAAGTATAATCCCACGATTATCTATCCGATGTAGTGCCTGGGGTTCCTTGCTTTCTTTGAAGAGTTGACCATTTCTCCTTGATGAACTATATTACCTGTCATTCCCTTGACCTTGGAATGATTTGTTTATCTTCATCAGGAGAAATGTCTCGGCCATTCAAACACTCCTTTGCATAATGGCCTAACTTATTGTAACCAAGGCATCTGTCTTTCCTTCCACCCTTAGATCCAAACTTCCCAATGAAGTGATCTTTAGGTAGGCTATCAGAACTTTCCACTGTGCCATTCTAATAATATTCTCTACCTCGACTTCACCCAAGGTGAATTTTAAGAGGGATGAGGAACCCATTGATCCTTTTATCTTGTCCCAACTATCTTCGGTGATTTATCTTTCACTCTTGCTCGGGAATTGTCTTCCCTCAGCTCTGATACCATGTTAATTTTAAGTATGTTCTATGCTAGAGCAATTTATTTAAATTTTCATAGTTAGCAATCACATCAGCATTAAAGTAAACTGTAGATAGAACATAAATACAAATCGCAGAAGACAAGCCAAGACAAGAGGACACAAGATGTGGCGCCAGCTAGGGACAAAACCCAATGTGGGGAAACCCTTGATGAATTCTTCCTTTATGTTCTTCAAATTTCAGCAGAGAAAGAGAGAGAGAGAGAGAGAGAGAGAGAGATAGTACATTTACAATAGAAGTCAACATTTTGACTTTATGATATCTGCATGTGATCAGTTGAAGACATATTTCTTCAACTGATTCTCCAAGGTGACTACTTCACCTATTATGGTGTTGTAACTCGTACTCATGTTGCACCTGTCATTGTGCTACACCTAGTCACTGAGCTGCCCTCATCACTATGTTGCTCCCATCACCATGCTGCATTATTCATGATGATCATGTTATCTCAATCATCATTATGCATGCCCATCATGCTGCATCATTCATCATCATCATCATGTTGTCTCAATCATCATTATGCATGCCCATCATTTTGCATCATACTACTCCACTGCTAAGTTGTTGTACACAACTTTACTGCGCTCCATCATCATGCTGCACATATTTTGCTGTTTTCATCATGATGACTGGTTAGGGTACCAAGCACTATTGAAACAGTCCTTCAAACAACTTAGGACACTTCTTTGGTTATGTTGTTGATCTAGGCATATATACAAGTCCTCAAAAACTCATACACAATCCTTGACTGTGGTGTTATGGCCTGTGACCTAACACACAGTCTTTTTGTAGCTTCCAGGCAGCATAAACCTTGCTCCTTGTCCTTCCAATGAGATCCAAACAGATCTATCCCTTAGCTCCTCTAACTCGGTTCTCCTACAAGAAGAGAACAACTTTATGTAGTCACAAAAGGATACGCAAACAGTCCTGTCTCTATGACGGTGATGTCACCTACAGAAACTCGAACTTTCCTTCTTCTTTTACGTTGTCAACAAGCTTCATTTAGCTGTGATAGTGTCTATCTTTGGAGTGTGTATTAGGCCTCTCTTATCTGTGGTTAGGGCCACCTTTGGTCAGCGAAGATGGGTTGCATTAGACTGCGTATTAGGGCCTACATATAAGGCTATTGGTCAGTGTATTTAGGGTCTCCGTATAAGACATCTGGACAGCATATTTAGGGCCTCCGTATAAGACATATGGACAGCATATTTAGGGCCTCCATATAAGGCATCTGGACAACGTAATAGGGTCTCCGTATAAGACATCTGGACATCATTTTTAGGGCATCACTTGACTGTGATCAGGGCTGTTCCATTGACTACGTGTAGGGACCTTCATGACCTGCGTATGTCTTCATTTACAGTGGATAAGGTTAGGGCATTATTTGCAGTTAGGCCAGCGTATTCTTTTGGTGTCTCTCCTTCTCCAAAAACCCAAGACGTGGAGAGGAGGAGATCACTCCAAGAATGTGTCTCCAAATGACTTCAAGTCCACGCCTATTTATACTAAAAATGTAGATGATGAATATACACGTCTATTGGGCTTCTGAGCCTATGTAAGATGCTGGCCGACTTAACAATTTGTCCATAACATAAATAAATTCATAACTTCATAAATACTTATCGGAATCGGATGATCTTTAGATCAATCCTACACCTCTTGATGAGAGGGATCCAATAAAAATAACAGCTACCATAAATAAGCTTATCGCATGGAGTTTGGCCCTAGTTGCCAATTTTAACACCCCCACCCCACCTACAAAAATAACATGCAACCGTTTTAGCTCTATCATCATTGGGAAGATAAATAACATAACAAAGTATGTGCCAGTGTTAGTGTCAGAGCACTCACGGACAAAATGGCCACTCAGAAGATTAGTTTTTTTTTAATTTTCACATTGATTGTTAGGCACTGACAAATACAAAAAGTAAACCGCTCCCCACCAGGGGAATTATGTCCCAGTGGAAGTTTCTAGGCCAATCAAAAATTAGAAATAATATTTCCATAAAATTAGAAAATTATTTTTGAATTTACGGAAAATATAAGTATTCAGCATTTTCCTAAAACTTTGGTTAAAATTGCAAAAAAACCACAAAATAATGCACGGTCAATGAAATTTGATCATGAGGTGAATATTATAATCCTTGGCAAGGAAGGGACTAATAAATGTCTTAGTAGAAGGAAAATTCCATTAAAAAAGGTGAGAAAAGAAGCATAATGCAATAGAGATGATGTAGGAAAAATGAGTTGAAAAGAAAGTATAGTGAATACTCCTAGATTTGAACAAATGAAGAAAAGGAAAGAGAAACAAATTAAAAATAAATTTAAGAGAAAAGGATGAGAAAGAGGATTTAAAGAAAAAAAGGAAAAATATAGAAAGGATAAAAGGAAGGAGAGAATGATGCAACAAAAAAGAGAATGACACAAAGCAAAAGTGAAAGAAGAAAGAAAAGTGAAGCAATGTATAAATAAAAGTATTGTGTGCTTTTTGAGATGTAGATACAGTAAATCCAAGAAGCATAACATATCTAAAAGTTTATTCCTCCTCCTTGATAATGCTTTTAATGGATAGAAAATAGTTTTGGTCATGTGTTCATTAAGGAAATGAAAAGTTGAAATTTTATGTACTTGAGTGATATGTTGTTGTTTTCTTGATGAGGTGAAGTGTAACCCCATAAATTTCATGAAGTCTAAAAGCCACTTTGTAGTGAAGGTTTTTGGTCATCCAAAAAACACTTGTCATCATGTATTATTTGTGATAAGGAGAAACCACTTCAAGAATCATGATGTGGGGTCGTTCATAAAAAAATATCAAATATGGGCAGAAATGTTGATTTGAGGTAGTACATACTTGGAAAAAACATCGATCATATTGGTATAGGAAATCATGCAAATTGAAGGTCATGAAAAAGGGACTTTATCCCATACAATTTATGGGTAAAATACTTTAAAGCGAAGTAAGATTCCTTCTCCATGGATTCCTTGAGTGAATTGGGCCATGTGCATGAAATTGTTTTAAGGCATGCCAATGGGTCAAAAAAAGGAGGGAATTAGTTAGTGGTAGTCTAAGATAGCTACAATATGAAATTCAAGTTTGTGTGAGTTTTGAAGGGCTTGAAAATTTTTATAGAGATTGTATGAGATATCAATGAGATTGGTATTTTAGATGTAAAATCGATGGTGAAGCCTAGCATAGTCACATGTCTGTATTGTATCCTCTTGGAGCAAATTCAAACCATAATTTTCATGATCACATCACAACACCTATCGAACTATAGACTAAATAATATTGGATGCCAAATATAAAATATCACAAGACCAAGGTACATTTTCTAAAGAATCAAATCAAAACAAAAATCTGGTGGTCGTGAAGAGAATGTATAAACTAGGTCTATAAAGGTCATTTTTCTATTTCAGATTAAGGTTTCAATGGGAGTGTTGTTATTTTTAAAATAAAGATAGGCATGTAAGTTTTTGAATTTTATGTTATTCAATTTTTTTTACAATTTGAAGAAATAATAATTAAGAAAAAAAATTGCAAGAGGACAAAAGCACCTATAGCAATTTTGGCACTTGGATCTACGTTGATATGTTACTGTAATGCTTGCCGCATATGGCATAGGGTTTTTACATATGGTACTTTTTGTGACCAGTTTGGAAAATATAAGAGATTCTCATCTCCAATATGATGTTGAGCAAAGAGTCTTATATATTGAGAAAGATTGATGCTATTTAAAAAAAAATATATATTGTGTGTATATGATTCTAATTCTAACTCCACACTTTTCTTTCCAAGTTGATTATTGGTTGCATGATAGGATTTATGAGAGGGGTGATAGAGCATCTTGACCCACCAGGACTCTCATCATTCTAGAAGTTCCAAAATTGAGGGATGCTTCAACTATAATATGTTCAAAACTATGGGCATGGAGTGAAGCATAACAAATATGTCATGTTGATCAATGACCCAAACTAGGTGCATGTATGTTCTATTATGTTGAACCATTTGAACTTGAGAAAGTCAACAAAGGTTTTAGAATATTTCTCAAATCAATAGATGATTTGGATGTAGTGAATGTTTTGGTATATTTATTTTCTCGTGTAATAGTTGATGATATACTTCCTACAACACTTTAGAACAAAACATTGAAATATTTACTAGGGGATTCAAAGGGAATTGGTAAAGTATCTACCCTTCCATGATGCAAATTTTAAACAAGGAGACAAAGTTAAAAAACCTACCTTGGTTCTCATGGGAGGTGAATATGTTGATGCTAAATCTCCCATACCCAATCCTGAGAATGTGGATTATAATCCTTTGGATCCTTAACAATCCAGAGTTAAACAAAGGCTTCCAACGGTCTCTCCATTCACCCTTTGATCATGTTGAATTTTTCTAATGTGGATGCATCATTTTACAGGGAAAATTTTAAGGATGGAAGTTTATCTTAAAGTATAGATACCTTGGTGAATCTTGCTTGTCCCTAATATCCAAATTGTAAAGTTTTTGGTGATATTTTGTAGAAATATTTAGATTTCCAATGATTTTATATTAGTGGATATAATATTTTGAAATTTTTTAACTAAATAATGGTGTACTATAAAATTTGGGCAAATCATTTTAGAAAAAAATGGAAATTGATGAATCTTTTTTTGGAAAAAGCATGGAAAATTAGCCCACCTGTGAATATTAGCCCCTAAAATTTTCCCTATCTTTTGATAATTGTGGTTCTCCCAGTTTAACCAAAATGAAGCCAACATTTATGAATTCCTTAAACATTATTTAACAATCCATATAATTAAATTAGTCAGCTATCTGAAGGGAAGATCCAAATAAATTTTGTAGTGAAATCTAGTTTTCTTCACATGTGTTGACTTCTATCATAATTACAAAGTTAAAGAGATAGAAAAGATGAGAGGCATTTCACATTAGCCTAGATGTGTTGACAATTTTTGTTGTTGGAAGAATAAAGTTAAAGATATGACTCATGTTAAATGCCATGTGAAAATGAGGTGCTTAATGCCTTATACCAAGGTTGGTTGATTTTATTTTTTAATTATTATTTTGAGCTATTACAAAGTGGATTTTTTTGTATACATGCAAATAATCATTGGAGAGAAAGGAGGAAAATTATGCAATAAAATATTTAAATTGCAAAATATAATAACATCCTAAAGTAAATACATTTTATTAATTTAAATAGTATTAATGTTAGTAAAGTTGTCAAGTCAAGATTATGATTAAAGTCAAGATTATGAGTATTGATTGTAATTTTAGTTTACGGAAAATTCCAAGTCATGAAAGGTAAAGTATTTGTTGAATAATGTTATTTGAGCCAAAGAAACCCAAATTCAAGTGTAGAGATGAGCTAAAGATCCTAGTTATGCCATGAATGCAAGAGTATTGAAATCTTGATTTAATCCCTAGACAAACCCCATATTATCCCAAAACGACCACATTAAGCCCTAGATATTAAGTTATTACATTTCTATTGTTATATTGTTATGTAGGCTAGTTCCTTTTATCATACCCTTATATTATAACCATAACCCTTATCTCCTATATACATACCAAGTAGACCTAGTTTTAAGATCATCATATTTTGTATCATACATTAGATACATTATAAAAGGAGGTTTCTCCTTAAAGTGGACTACAATTACTATATTTTAACCATTTTTAATATGAATGGTTCATAACATTTGGTATCAAAACATATGGACCTAGTAATTTTCTACTTCAAATAAGTCATTTTGGAATTTTTTCTATAATGTATTTCGTGAGAAGCTTCATACCATGGAACTTTTAAAGGTATGAGCTTTCTTGAATTAGAACTGAATAAGGTTCAAGTTCTAGTTCTCTATCATTTCTAGGATACACCATTTGGATGTTACATTTTTTGAATGGTCCTATAATTTCTTTAAGACAAGTGATCTTGAAATTTTTGTGGTCTTGAAATTACTTTTAGGCAAGTGATTCAAATCCCTAGACTTCAAAATATGAGGATTTGAAAGGATATGTTAATGCTCTTAAAGGAACTAATGGCCAACATAAAAAATCCAACAATGGAATTAATGACCAAAAAAAAAAAATAAGCCAAGTCACACAAGTTACAAAGAAGTAATAAAGAAATAGAGATTAGATTCTCATTCTCTCCACAATCGAGGACTAATTCTTCCAAGAAGATTCTTCACACCTAGGTACCCATACATTTTTTACGGTCATTGTTTTATTTTTCATAATTTTGGTCACAAAGAATTTCATTTCACAACACATAAAGCTATCGAATCTAGAGAAGCAAGGGTGAAGTAAAATCTAAACAAAATGACAAGGACTAGAAAATCATTCAATAATGCATTTTCTCCTCTTATGGATGAAATTGAGTGTTCTATTTGTAAAAAAATTGGACATAAGGCCAATGAATGCAAAACCATATTAATGTATTCTTATCAGCACGATAGAAAGAAGGCACTCACAAAAATCTGGTTAAAAATAAGACTTCATATCCAAAAAAATGTGATTGATATTATATGCAAAAAATCGAGAAAATTATTGGCACATTGACACTGGATGTTCAAACACATGACTAGAGATATAAGTGAGTTTATATCCTTCAATGAAATCAGAAGTGGAAATGTTGCCTTTGGCAATAATGCTCCAACAAGAATAAAATGTAAAGGGACAGTTTCCTTAAAGAAAGGAAAAACCAAAGCTCAAAATGTTTTGTTTGTAGATGGTATTAACCATAATATATTAAGTGAAAGTTAGATGTGTGATGAAGGACATGAGGTAAATTTTGGTCTCATGAGTATGTGGTCAAAGCGTTGGAAACATGGGAGACCATAATTAGAGTAGTTAGAACTCAGAGTAACATCTATGTGTTGGAGGGAGATAATAAAAACTGTTATTTAAGCAAAAATGATGAAAGTTAGCTATGGCACAAGAGATTAGGGCATCTCAATTTCCATCAACTACTTATACAGAGTAAAAGGGGGGTTTTTTGTAACATTCCTAAGATTTTTGCACCTAAAAACAATCCTTGCAAATCTTGCCAATTTGGTAAATAGTCAAGAACTCAATTAAATGAAAAGTAATATCCAACAAAAAGGCCTCTTAAACTAGTTCATACTGACATATGTGGACCAACAAGGAAGAAATCCCCACAAGTTAAGAAATATTTTATGTTGTTGATTGATGACTACAAAATAATTTGTTGACTCATCTTATTAAAGATGAAGCTTTTGAAAATTTTAAAATATTCAAGGCTCCAGTGGAAAACCAGATAGATATGAAAATTAAGTTCCTAAGATATGATAGAGGAGGTGAATTCACATCGAACGAATTATATGAATTTTGGGAACAATTGGGATTGAGAGACATTTTTTGATAGCTAAAACTCCTCAATAAAATGGGGTAGTTGAAAGAATGAATAAGAAAGTTCAACAAATGGCTCGACCCATGCTCGATGAATCAAAAGTAACTCATACATTTTGGGGAGAGGTTACACAAACAACAATTAATATTCTCAATAAAGCTCATGTTAGGTTAAACAATGATTAAAAAAACCTTACAAATTATGGTATGGGAGACTTGCTTCAGTTAAACACTTTAAATTTTTTGGAAGTGAATGTTATATCAAAAGGAATGAGGAAAAAATCAACAAGTTTGAACCAAGGGGAGATGAAGGTATCATGCTTGGATATTCTTCCAGAAGCAAGGGGTAAAAATGTTATAATAAGAGACTACACAAAATTGTTGAAAACATAGATGTAAAAGTTGATCAAAGAATTGTTTGCCCCAAAAGGAAACTACAACATGATAAATTCAATGATGAAGAGTCACCAACAAATGAGGTGAAAGAGAATGAATATGGAGAAGAACGTGAAGAATCAAAGTAAGAAGGAAAATAAGAAGTAGAACAACAAAAGAATCCATCTAGGTATGTACAAAAACACCATCCCGAAAGCTAAATTCTTGGAGATAAAAAAACTAAGGAACAAATCTAGCTTTGTTATCTACACTTGAACCTCATATTTTTCACTCAGAAATCCAAGATGAATGTTGGATTAAAGTGATGCATGAAGAACTGAATCAAATAGAGAAAAATCAAACATGTGACCTTGTCTGAAGGCCACAGAATAAAAATGTAATAAGGACCAACTGTATATAGAAAAAAAGTTAAATTAATATGGACATGCGGTTAAGAAAAAGGAAATACTTGTATATAAAGGTTATGCTCAGAAAAAAATGAATAGATTATTGAAGAAACATTTTCCCCTGTTGCAAGAATCAAATCCATTAGAATTTCCTTAGAATTTGCATGCTTCCGCAAATTTAAAGTGTATGAAATGGATGTTAAGTCTACTTGATTAAATGGAGATCTAGAAGAAGAGGTTTATATTGAGAAACTTGAAGGTTTATTAATAAAAAATAACAAGGTTTGCAAATGTAATATTACGAA
The DNA here is from genome assembly GCA_000404065.3 of Pinus taeda. Classification (NCBI taxonomy): domain Eukaryota; kingdom Viridiplantae; phylum Streptophyta; class Pinopsida; order Pinales; family Pinaceae; genus Pinus; species Pinus taeda. The sequence continues at coordinate 14,985 of APFE031299616.1, read as the reverse complement.
ATATCTATATGGATTGAAGCAAGATCTTAGGGTCTAGTACTACAAGTTAGAAAAATACTTACAACAATAAGGTTTTAAGAAAGGAACAATTTATAGAAATACATATGTCAAAGTTGAAGATGATAATATATTGGTAGTTGTTGTATATGTTAATGATATAATTTCTGGCAATAATGTTGAATAAATGAGCCAAGATTTTGCAACACCAATGCAACAGGAATTTTAAACGTTTGTACTTGGTGAATTGTCCTTTTTTCATGGATTACAAGTACAACAAACAAATAAAGGAATATTTCTTTCTCAAACTAAGTGCCTCAATGAGATTCTAAGGAAATTTTCAATGGATGATTGTAAACATGTAAATAATCCCATGGTAACAAGCTATAGCCTCAGCAATGGTGACAAATCTCCAGAAGTCAATCAATCTAAATATAGGTCAAAGATTAACTATCTACTCTATCTCACAACTACAAGACCCAATATTATGAATGTTTTTGGAATAGTGGGATGTTTTGAATCTAACCCTAAGGAAAATTATCTCAAATTAGTTAAAAGGATATTTAAATATCTACAAGGAAATTTAGATTTTGGATGATGGTAACCTAGGAATACAAATTTTACTCTACAAGCTTATACTAAGGAATATTGGGCAGGTAGCATTAATGACATGAAAGTACTAGTGGTGAAGCTTTATTTCTAGGACATTACTTAGTTTCTTGGCTCAATAAGAATCATGGTTTAATCTCTTTATCTACTGCTAAAGTGAAGTACATTGCAATTGCATCACGTTGTACACAATTTCTTTAGATGATTCAAAGTCTGAAAGACATTCAGTTAGATTGTACTCAACCTATATCTATATTTCGCGATAACACTAGTGCTATTAATATATCAAACGATATAATGATGCACTCCAAAAGAAATCACTTTCCTATTAAATATCATTTTCCTAGAGAATGAGTGTTAGATAATGTAGTCAAGCTGGAATATGTTCCTACACATGAGAAAATTGTAGACATCTTTACTAAGCCTCTTCCAAGTGTCCAAGTGTCAAGAGGAGTAATACTAAGTGTTGTTGTCATCAATGACCAACAATATTTGAATGTGTTGTGATCAATGCCAAAGGGGAAAATTGTTACATAAATTATTTTCATTGATTTCAAAGGAGTAGTCATTGATGTAAAGGATAGGGAAAATTTTAGGGGTGAAATTTCGCAAATGGGCTATTTTTTGAAACTTTTCTGGAAAAAAAAATATTCGCCAATTTGGTTAAAAATTCGCTTATTTTTAACATATATATGATTAAACAGATGACATTCGCCAAAAATTTACCAATTTTAATAGTAAATTACATTATTTTTATTGAATATTCACCTATACTCTATACATATGAATTTTCAAACCTGAATAGTCACCTACAATACTATATATAGGAAAAATACTAAATCGTTAAAAAATATACTAGTAAAGGAGTGTCAAGCTAAGAGGGAGCTTGCTGGAGAGTGTTGAGAAGGAAGGAAATTTTCGCTAAGGTCAAGTAATTATTGCTGATGTATATTTGGTGTTTAAAAACTATTGATTTGAAGGTATATATTTGAGGTAATTTTGTCTCCAATACATTAACTCAAGTTCCCTTTGAAAGTGCATGGTTGGATAGTCCTCAGAAAGACCTTTCCAAAAATATATGGAAGCTTAAAAATATCCAAAGGGATAGAGAGTTATGGAAATTTTAAGTTTGGAAAGGTTCCAAGGCCTCTTGGTTCCACCAACAAATAGAAGACACAAGACAACAAATATGTGTGTTGTTTAATGTGAAATCGAAAGTGTGCTACATAGTTTTTGAATCATAAGTCTTAATAAGAAGAGTCGTAGTCCCGTAGTTGACGAGAGCCATGTGATGGAGAAATCCTCCAACAAAGGAAGTTTGGTATTCAACAAGAAATACATGCCTTGGGAATTTTTTAATAACAGCAAAAAATAGTGAAAAACACAGAGTCATTGGGCCTCTCTTTTGTACTAAGAGGACACAGTCGCAAAGACACCTGGTGGTATGTGATTGGATGAAAAGAATGATATAAAAACTAGTTGGAGGACAAATCATCATAGATATGACGTGGAATGACATGGAAAGCGACATATGGCATGAAAATTTTTCACTTTTGGGTGTCCAAGTTGCCCTTTGTCGGATGACACATGGCACCACTCACAGGGTGACACATGTTAGTGTGATGACATAGAATGACATGTCACTACACCATAGAGGTCCAGTAAAAGGGTTCACAGAGGTATTGTTTTGAGAACAGTTGTGACGATGGAACCTGGGAGGCAGAGATATGTCGATTACTAGATGAGAAAATTCATAGTGCACTATGGAAGGTTAGTAAAAAGGTTTGTGGAGGCTTATCAATGTTGTGGTGTGGTGGTTGACTATCTCTAGGAGATGGAAAATTGTTCATCACTTGTTGGAAAACTTCTTGGTGCACCATGAAGATATTGCTTGAAACTTATGTTCTAGAGAACCATTGAAAGGGCACAACATAGGATAGACTCTAGGAAACACAAAGTTACCCATCCATTGCTCCATGAATGGTATTATGAAGCATAAAACCATAATTCAATCACCAATTCCAATTGATACTGTCAACGATGAAATTAAGAGGGTTAAAACTAATATTCGATGCACATGGTATTTGGGAGAACAGAAGCTATAAAAGACATAACAATTGTTGTGAAAATATTGGTTGTTCTAATGAATGTTTAAGCATAGATTGTGTAAGATTTATTTATACCTAAAGAATGTATTGAT